>CAUJRU010000801.1:0-150000 GCA_963277665.1 Viscum album
CCCACCATATGACCCAATGGTGTTTAAAAAATCTTGAAAAGGTGGACCACCAACTCTATCCAATCCTCTACTGCCTGAGGATCTGGCTCACCACGGAACCTCAGTGGTCTCAGGTGCTATAACTCACAGAGTGCGCTCAACCTACTCTCATCCTTATCCATCTCTACTGGTAAAATATATTACTCAACAGATGGAGGTGTTGTTATTATCCCACCTATAGGAAGGGGATTTCATGATGGACCCTGAACTGAGGCTTCATCCATCGCAGGGTCATAGTCATGAATCAGAGTTGGTATCCTGGCTGGCTATCATCATGGAGGAATCCTAAAAGTTATCAAGGAGTACTATGGTCATATGAGAATATATATTTATATAACAATATGGAGATTACTCAATAAGGATAATTAATGAATAAATCCTATATGATGCATGTACCATTGTTCCCTACAACAAGTTTCTCAGGGTTCCAAGTTGAAAATCAAGTAATTAGGGTCCTAGTGAATGGATACATCAACCGCCCTTACTATCAATGGAATCCCTAGATTAAGAGAGTCTCTCCAGACACTTTGAAACTATTTTCCTAAACCTAAACAAGACCCTTTTCAGGAAACAAAAAAACAACATCCTAAGGGTTAAACCTCCTCTGATACCAATTTTTCACAAACAGACCCATGATGGGCTTGATCCACAACTACCGCAAGACTGCCTCTGTAGTCTAGGGGGTGGAGACAAGTGTTGAAGGCACAAAAAACTCATAGAGGCCTTTTCTTAAGTACCTATTCACATGCACACAACCAACTCAATGCAAAAGTGCAGAGGGAAATAAGTAAAAGATGCTACCCTACTGTAAATAAACTAAACATGCATGGACCATTAAACAATACGAGTACAGTAATGTAAACTAAAAGGGAAAAGGGAAAAAATACACACCCAACTAGAAAAGTTTCCCAACCTAACAGAAAATTGAAAAGTAAAATAATTGAGATATCCAAGCTTCAAGATCCCAAGCTATGACCATTGTACGTGGTTCGAGCAACCATATCCAAAAGCTCCTCTGAAATCATGAACAAAATTGTGTGTCCTATGCATAATACATGATACGTACAGGAAAATCCCATGCATGGGTGAGTATAAACATACCTAGTAGGACACCCTAAACTCTATAAGGGAAGTATCAAGAGATACAATAGAAAAGGAATGCAACAGATAGAACAAGGTACAATGAAAGAGTGTAACTCAACCCAAAAAGAGAGTGAAGTAAGCTCATTAAAACACAAGGAGCTATAAACAGTGAGAAGATGAACTTCTTGTCAAGTATATGTTACCTATAGTAGGAGAGTAGACTCATATAACCATGAGAGTCTAGACACGGAAATCACATGACATACCCCATGCATATTTTCCTCTCTTGAAAGGAGAGTAACCAAAACCCAAGGAGTGGGTTCTGAAATAGGATATATGTATATTCCCAGTCAAAGAAACCCAAATGAGAGAGTAAGGGGATTCCCATTTCATAGATTATCCCAAGAAGAAGAGTCTTCAACAGTTCTAGTAGTATCTATCAATGATGCCCATCATCCCTCCCATCTTCCCTAAACACACAAGTCAAAGGGACTCAATCAACACATCTTGATACTTTCCACTTTGGGTGGCTCTGTCTCGCTCACATGGTTTTAGGTCATGTCACAAGGATGCATCTCAGTAGGGAAAGTGTCCCTCTTCCTTGTGAGACAAAGTTACATCGAACCATGTCTCATAACTAATTCACATATTCAAGAGGTTGTGTCTCAAGGTTGAGGACCCATGCCCAGCCCAACTGGTGGGTGCCACTCTAGCGTCGTCGAGGACCCATGCCCAAATCGGTTAGAGGGTGCCACTATAGCATCATTGAGGACCCATTCCTAGCCCAATTGGAGGGTTCCAATTGTAATAGGTTGAGGACCCATGTCCAACACAGATGGAGGGTGCCACTCAGAATCTATGATGTCATCGCCCGACCACTACTGTCGCCGAACACCACTGAAAGGAGAACCGTGTTTCGAAAACCTCACATCATAACTCAAAAGACACATCATAGGTCACCACCGTGATCTATGTGTAAAAACACGTAGGATTGACTATTTACTTTCCTGAAATGGATAACCTGTGAAAATGGATCTTTTCAACGCAATAAGTCCGATAGGGACATCATAGGGCCTGTGTCTCAACCCTGAACATTAAATTCCCAAAAATTGACCTCAAAAGGTCTCTATCAAAGAGAGTATCATGTTTCCGTGGATGATATGTCAATTCGATGCTCTTTTTAGAAGATATGGATGATTGAAGATGTTGTACGAAGACTAGTTGGGACCCACCTGACCGATTGTGGACCAAACTTCACAGTCAGTCCACCTAAGATGATGGTCGACCATCCACAGTGTGGCCGCCCGTGGACCAACCACTATGGTCATTCCACTATCTGTGCTGACCAGCTAGCACGATCGATCACTGTAGTTGATCGTCCAAACCAGGCATGGAAACTGGCCCCGTGATAACTCCAGCTGCCGTGGATTTGCGGTCGACCATGGCCGCGGCCCGCTCCGACTGACCCAGTCTGACCCTGTTCTGACCAGGTTGGTTGGGTCCTTCCAACTTTGGCCCGACCAGCCTAAATTTTCTATCCTAGCCTAGTTCTCCAGCTTGACCCACTAGCTTGCTTACCTCATCCCTCCTGCCGACGTCGGGCCAACTCATCAGTTCATCATCATCACTGTGTCAATGCAGCTGACTGCTGACCATGTTTTATGATGGTGGTTTCCACCTCAGTCGCACCCCACAACCCTGTCCGACCTACCAGGAGATCCACATGGTGTCGCCGCACCGCGACACTGCCTCCACTCCCACTGTCGCCACTCCCATGGACCACCACACTGTGGCTCGTGGTGGCTCTCTGGTGGTCCCTTCCAATGACCACCAAGCCTCATTTGGTTGCCTAAAACTCTCAAAAAACATAGATCTTGAACCCTTGCATTGTGAGCTTCACATAACTATGTTCCGCTTGATGGTGCGACATTATAAAATGTAGACAATGATTTCCATGAAGAATGGATGACGAACGAGGAGAAAAAATTCATTCCAAGCATGGAACGATGTCTGTGTTAGGTTGTCCATCGATGATGGTATTCAAAACCAAAGAAACAATCGATAATGAACTCAACATAATTTTATAATTGAAATTGAGGTGTGTAAGCCAAAATAATCCTACCTTGTTTGATCCCTTCATCGGAGACAATGTTTGCTACACCTCCACTGTGATCCGACGAAGGTTCATCGATGATTTTTCCTTGATCAGTCGAAGAACGAAGGGAGAGAGATAGATCTTAGTAGAGGGAGGATTAAGTTACAACCATAAAAAATTCTCTTAACCACCTTCTTATAACCCGATGATTAGGTTAAGATATCCTCTTAACTATACCCACCAATGGTTGTGGGATTTGAGTATCCCATGCCCTCTCATGTTAGGCCATTCTTAGGTAACTCAACCCATTACAAACTCAAAAAATGTCTCTGATTTTCAATCTGATACCCTGTTAAAAAGTTATTCGACATGACATCCGAGATAAAATAATTAAATTTAATTATTTTATTGTCGATTACGCCCCGAGGAATTTTTTCCACAGAAGTCCCATGCCAAAAAAAGTTATGTCCCACATAGGGTAAACGCCACATTCCAAACTCAACCGTGCCCTCATATTTTCAATATGGGTTTCTGTTTAAGAGTTAACCTATTTCCTTCATGTACATAGTATAAAATATACTTAATATTTTTATTAAATTTATTCCGGGAACAACAGACCTCAAAATTGTACGTTGTCTCTATGCCTAGATCAGGAAATATATATAGAAATACTTCAAAGTCTTATAAGGTAGAAATTGGGTTTCTAAAGATAAAGCCTAACCTTTATCAATGATTTTCATTAGTGCTAATAAAAGGTATATTTATCATTTATTAATTTTTAGCAACGATAAAGATTAACCTTTATTTGTGTTTTATTTTTAGTGATAATAAAGACCCCAAATAAAATAAAATAAATAAACAAATAAAAATTTAAGATGAGTAAATTAAAAAAACATTAACATTTTTATTTATTAAATAATTATTCATAAAAATTAATGAATTTAATATACATATATATAAATTATAAATACTAATAATTAGTATATATTAAATATATAGATATTGAAAATGTATAAAATGAAATAATTAAACAAATAAAAATTAAAAATAAGTAAATTAATAAAAATAATAAACATTTTATTAATTAAATAATCATTGATAAAAATGAATAAATTTAATATACATATATATTATAAATATTAATAAATAGTATATATTAAATTTATATATATAAAATGAACTAAATTAAATAATTAAACAAAAGAAAATAATAAATTTTAATTATTGAAAAAAAAAAAATTAAAAATGAATAAATTAAAAAATTATCAAAAAATTTTCTAATGAAAATATTATTAATAAAAATGAATAAGTTTAATATATATATTAATTATAAATAGTAATAAATAATATATATTAAATATAAATATATAAAATTAAGACCCCATTTATTTACGGGGAGAATATAATTCCCCAGGTTTTAGTAGCCATTATTATTATTATTATTAAAAATAATAATAATAATAATAATAATAATAAAAATAATATTATTTATATATATAATTTTAAAGAATATTTCTATACTCTTTCAAAAGAATTGAAACATGATTAGAAAACTTTCCCTACAAGACATGAATAAAAATAAGGACACTTTATTCATTCATAAGCGGGACATTACAACAAAATAAAACTAAGTACTACGCATTACTGATTATTACTCACCATGGATGAACTATATCCATTAAAATATCATAAATAAATAGGGGAAAATAGATATTAAAGAGTAAAATCTTAACGGATAGAAAATTTCTTGGAACATCTTCAACCTTGAAGATCACCAATAGCCAAATAAAACCTATAGTGAGGAAGAGAACCCTGAAAGGATAAATACTTATATAAAACATATAATATGAAATAAGAAATGTGCCTTGTGAAGTGAGAGTGGAATGAATGAATGATATAGTAAGTCTATTTATAAAAATTAAATTTGGCCATTATAAATATGGTCGTTGCTAATATGGTCATTGCCAATTTGGTCATTCATCATATATCTAATAGGTATAATAATTTTTTTTATTACTAAACGATAAACTTAAACTAATATAATGAAAAAGAGAAAAAATATGATATTAAAATATTATAAATATTTATGTTTATGTGATATGTATAAATATAAATATAAATATTTTAAAAATATGATATTATGTATATGTAAAATTAAAATAAAGATTTTAATATCAACGGTATAGTAAAATTAAATTTTAGAATATAAATAATAAATTTTAATGGTATTTGTAAAAGTGTATTTAGTATAAAAGTAATATTTCTATTTTCAAAGAACCATTTTATTTAGTATTATATATTTTTACTGAAATATTAAATGAGAAACTCTTAAAATATATATACTAATATATTAATATCTTTTAAGTTAAACATTTTTATAAATTAATATTAAGAACAGTTAATTATTAAAAATAAAAATTTTCAATACAAGTAGTTTTATTTGTATTTTTTGTTTTTATTTAAAAAATAAATTTATAAATTATAGAATTAAAATTATCTAGAAATAACTTGATTATTTGATTTATAATTTAAAAATTATATTAGATTTAATTTTTATACAATTATAAAAATATTGTTTTTTGGAAAATAGTGTGAAATAATATTTTTTTAAATAACATGAATTTTATGAAATTATTAGTATATAAGTATGAGTTATAAATTCATTAAAAAATTTTATAACACCAAAAATAAATTTTATAAGTGATTTTAAAAATTTAAAAATTATGTTTTTATTTTATAAATGAATATTTGACATTTTAGACTTTATGTTATATTTTTTTAAGAATTATTCTTAATATATTATACATTAAGTATTTTAAAATTATTTTTTATCACTTTTAATAATTGAATAAAAAATGGATTTAAAATTTGGAATCATTATGTCCAAATTATATAATAATTAACATTTTATTTTTATCAATAAAGGATAAATTATCAAGGTAAAAACTAGTTACTGTGATGAAAACCAAAATAATAAAAATGACTAACCTAAAAGGTAAAGGTCCAAACATGTTAAAAATATGTTTTAATTGAGTTATTGAGGTGTGTTTAGAATTTATCTCTTATCCTACCTATTATTTATTAATTTTGGATCCATTTTCCTTGAGAGTGACTTTCAATTATAATGTTTTTGGTATTTATAGAAATTCCACTCTTTGGATGGAAATTTATGTAACCTAATAATTGTTGAACTAGATTAGTAAATAATTGTTTGTAGCAATCAAATTTTGTTATTTTCTACCATGATAGTGGTTTGCCTCTTGCTTTTATAGATAATTTTATATCTATGTTATTATTATTGGCATGTATTGTGATGTTATGGATTTACATGTTGTTATTTATGTAAAATGGTAAAGGATTAAAATACATAATTAGTTTATTAATTGATTGGAGAATAAAGAGGCCCGTTTAATAAATCTAGTGGTTGTGTAATTTAATAATGAAAAAATTGATGTGAGTATGAAGGTTTATTTGAATATGTAATTTCATATGTTGATGGAATTTGATAAAAATTGTGAAGAATGATAATGATTTTTTATGGAAAGAATTAAAGGCATGTTAATGAATTGTAAATTCCAAAAAGTTTTTTGAAATTGGAATGTATTATTTGAAGCATTCTTAAATTGATTAATTATTTAATTTAGTACCTTGTTATAGCTTGATGCATTTGGTTTACCATAACTGGAACTTTTGAATAATGAATAAGTTAATTCAAGATGGAAAAAAATTGATTATGTGGTAAAAATAATTTCTAGGGCCCGAGTTTCTCATCTGCTTGAGATGGATTAATGACTTGAGTTTGGATCCGTGAGAGCTCATTTCTGTGTGAAGGCTAGATGCCTTGTTTTAGGGCCTATATTACCTTGTGGTTTATGCTTGTCTGTTTCCTAATGATTTCACTACTAAAAAATAGGCCTTTAATTGTGATGACCTTTATCAGCACTAGTAAAAAGCACTGATAATGGTTCCCTTTATCAATATTTTTTGGAACTAATAAACAATACCCTTTATCAGTGATTTTTTAGCACTGATAATTTCATGAACTGACCCATGCCGTGCTCAATCCTCAACTACCCCAAGCTCGCCTCCATAGGCCAGGGGGTGGTGACAAGCACTGATGGTGCAACAAACATGGGGAGGACTTTTCCTAAGTACTTGTATACATGCACACAACCAAATCAATGAAAAAGTGAAGAGGAAAAGAAGTAAAAGATGATATATTTCTATAAATAAACCAAACATGCATGGACCACTAAAAAGTATGAGTACAATAATGTAAACTGAAATGGAAAAGGGAAAAAATAAATGACCAACCAGAAATGTGTCCCATCCTGATAGAAATTGGAAAAGTAAAATAGCTGAGAGAACCCCGCTCCTAGATACCAATCTATGACCATTGTATGCGGTCCAAGAACCCATATCCCAAAGCTCCTCTAAATTCTCAATCAAAACTGTGCGTCATCTGTATAAGGCATGATATGTGGGGGAAAATCTCATACATGGGTGAGTATAAAAATAACCTGTAGGATGCCCCGAATGTTGGAGGGGGAGTAGTAAGTGATACAATAGAAAATTAATGCAGCAGATAGAACATGGTACAATGAAAGAGTGCAGTTCAACCCAACAAGAGAGTGATGTAATCTCATCCAAACATAATGAGAAATAAATGGTGATAAGATAAACTTCTTTTCGAGTCTTGTATACATATAATAGAAGAGTATATTCATCCAACCACAAGAAGCAAGACATGGAAAGCACATGGCATACCCCACACATCTTTTCCTCTCCTAGAAGGCGATTAACCAAAACCCAAGGAGTGGGTTTTCAAATAGAATATATATATGCTCGGTCAAAGAAACCCAAAAATAGAGTAAGGGGATCTCCATCTCACAACTAATCCCAAGACGAAGATTCAACAATAGTTCGAGGATTATCCATCAATGATGCATAACATCCCTCACATTTTCCCTAAACATTCAAGTCAAAGGGACTCAATCACCACACCTTGATACTATCTGCTTTGGGAGACTCTATCTCACCCACACAGTTTTAGGTCATGTCACAAGGATGCATCTTGGTGGGGAAAGTGTCCCTATTACTTGTGAGTCTAATGTTACGTCAAACCATATCTCGTCAATGATCCATGTAGTCAAGAGGTCTTGTCTCAAGGTTAATGACCCATGCCCAGCTTGGCTGGAGGGTGTCACTCTAGAATCGTTGAGGACCCATGCCTAGCCTGGTTGAAGGGTTCCACTATAGCATTGTTAAGGACCCATGCCCAGCCCAGCTGGAGGGTGCCACTCAGAATAGGTTGAGGACCCATGCCCAACTTGGCTTTATGGTGACATTCTATCATCGTCGAGGACCCATGCTTGAATTGGTTAGAGGGCGCCACTAGGAATCTCTGATGTTATCGCATGACCACTACGGCCATCGAACACCACTGGAAAGAGCGTCATGTTCAGAATACCTCACATCATAACCTGAATGCCACATCAGAGTTCACCAACTTACTGTACATGAAAAAACAAACAAGATAGTCTATTTACTAGCTCGACATGGATAACCGATGAAAATGGCACTTTTCATCGTAGCAAGTCTGATCGGGACATTGTGGGGCCCACATATTGACCCTGAACTTTAAATTCCAAAAATTGACCTCAAAAGGTTTGTCTTAAAGAGTGGATCACATTTCCAAAGATGACACAATAATTAAAATCTCCATTTAGAAGATATAGCCGATTGAAGACGCTGCACGAAGACCAGCTGAGACATGCCTGACCGATCATGGACCGGCCGCCATAGTCGGTCCACCTATCATGGTGGTCGACCATATGTGGTGTGTTCACCCATGGAATGACCTCCGTAGTCAGTCCACTGGTCGTGCCAACTGGTCAGCACGGTTGACTGTTCGGACCGACCGTGGCTGCTGGACACACAGTAGCTCCAACTGCCATAGATTCGTGGTCAACCACGGTTGTGGTCCACCCTAGCCGACTCGGGTCTGACCCAGTTGGATGGCCCAAACCCACTTCGTTGGCCCGAACTATTTTTATGGGCTGGCTCACTGGCCCTCTTCCCTCAGCTCGCTGACCCACCATCGTTGCTGTGTCAACACAGCTGACCACCAACTACATTTCACGGTGGTGGTTCCTACCTCAGTCACACCATACGACCATGCCCAACCAACCAAACAGTCAACATGGAACTGCCTTACTACAACTCCATCGCTGCTCTTGCGGCCCACCGCATCGTGGCCGGTGGCCATGACAGCTCGCTGGTGGTCTCTTCAATGGACCACCGAGCCTCCTCTAATTGCCCAAAACTCACAACAAATGTAGATATATAGCCCTTGTGTGGAGACCTTCACAGAACTAATATTTTCTCAAAGATTCATTGAGGATGTGATGTGTCTAAAAGTAGATGATTATTTCCACAAAGAACATATGAAGAATAGGGAGAAAAAATTTATTCCAAGCATGGATCCATGGCTGTGTTAGGTTGGCCATTGATGATGGTGTTCAAAAAGTAAGAAAAAATCGACAACAAACTCAACATAATTTAGTAATTGAAATCGGGGTGCAGAATACAAAGTAATCCTACCTCATTTGATCCATTCTTCATTGACAATGTTCGCTAAGCCTCCACTGCAATCTGCCGAAGGTTCGTCGGCTATATTTTATTGATCTGTTGAAGAACAAAGGGATATAAAGAGAGATTGGTTGAAGGAGGATTAGTGGTCAACCATAAAAAATCCTATTAACCACCTTCTTATAGCATGATGATTAGGTTAATATATCTATTTAACAATACCCACCAACGGTTGCGGGATCCAAACATACTACACCCTCTCATGTTAGATTACACTCAGGTAAAACACCCCATCACAAACTCAATGGTGTTATCAAATTTTAAATCGAAGACCCCATTAAAAATTTATTTGATAAGATGTCTAAGATAAAATAATTAAATTTAATTATTATATTGACAATTATGCCTCCCTAGTGAATTTTTCCACAGAAGTCCCACGTTGAAAAAAGTTATGTCCTGCCTAGGGTAAACACCATGTTCCAGACTCAACCGTGCCCTCATATTTTTGATCTTGGATACCTTTTAAGAGTTATATCATTTCCTTTATGTGAATAGTATAAAATAATCTTAATATTTTTATAAAATTTATTCTGGGTACACCAGGCCTCAGAATTGCATTTCGTCTCAATGCATAGATCTAAAAATATCTATATAAGTATTTCAAAATCTTACAAGAAAAAAAAACAGCTTTCTACATCATTCCCTACTTCAATAGTTTCATACCTAAAAAGAAAAACTAGGAAAAGAACTCGGGATACTAAGGTCGCATCTGGATCTCCCATTCCTAGGAACTCTCCTACACGTTTCTGTGCTGCCAAAACATGCGAACCAAAGGGATGGTCTATCCACATAAGGTACACTCCTATCAATCCTCAATCTCCACCAGGTGATCTATAAAGGTGGATCCATATTTTATGTCTATCTCACCCCAATCGATGACATGTATAGGATCATGCACATATCTCCTCAGTTGTGACATGTGGAATACGTCGTGCACTCGCTCTAGTTGTGGGGGTAGGGAAAAGAGGTAGACAACCTCACCAACCCTCTGCATGATCTCGAAAGACCCGATGAACCTTAGGGATAACTTTCATCCCTAGATAAACATACTCATTCTGCATCATGGAGAGAATCTCAAGAAGGCATGTTCTCCCTGCTCATACTCTAAGGGCCTACAATGGAAATTTGTATATGATTTCTATCTATTATGGGCCATATTTATCCATTCACCTATGACCTTCACTTTCTCCATCATTGTCTGCACCAACTATGGGCCCACGAGGGATGAAACTCTAACCTCCATCCAAAACAAAGGTGACCAGAGGGTTCTTCCATATAGGCCTCAAAAGGTGACATGCTTCTAGTAGAGTGGTATATGTTTTTGTACGCTAACTATACCAAAGGTAGGTGATCCTCCCAGCCTCAACCAAAATCCAACACGCAAGCCCTTAGCATATCCTCTAGCACATGGATAGTGCATTCAGTCTTCCCATAATTCTAGGGGTGGAATACTGTACTCATCTACAGATGGGTCCTAATACCTCCTATAGGCCTCTCCACAATGTTGATGTAAACCACACATCATGATCAGAGACAAATGTCAAGGGTACCTTGTGAAGGCATTCAATATCTTGTATATACAAATACCTCAAACCCACCACCAAACTCTACTCCCTGATAGTAAAGAAGTGTAAAAACTTCATGAGTCGGTCAACTATCACCCAGATAGCATCATGGACCTTCACTGTGCATGGAATCCCTATGATGAAGTTCATGGACATGCCATCCCATTTCTACTCTGAGATCTCAAGAGGTTGTAACAAAACCGCCGTAACATGATGTTCAACCTTCACCTACTGATTGGTGAGGCATCCTGAGATGAACTTAGCTACACTTCATCTCATATCGGACCACCAAAATTGCTGCTAAAGATCCCTGTACATTTTCCCCACACCGGGATGTACAACTAAGGGAGAAGTGTGGAACTCCCGCATCACCCACTCCCACATCGTGACTGGAACCATTGTTCACCCTTTGAACAAGATATCATGATTCCCTCCTTCCGAATATCCATATGGTGTATCACCTATGGATATATGATCACACATAACTTCATAGTCGATGTATCCCAATTGGGACTCTTTCCCATGCTCAAGGAGTGTTGGAGCCAACACCATCGACTATAAAAATGTTGTACCCTCCTACTCTACTAGGGTCAGCTATAGGGAAGTTAACTGCTCTAAAGCTTCCCACACTAGGAAAGCCTAAGACTTCCTGCTAAGATAATCTGATAAAAAATTTCCCTTCTTTGGAATATAGACTATCTCAAAGTTATAGTATTGTAGTAACTCCAACCAGTATCACTGCCTTAGGTTCAGGTGTCTCTAGGTAAAGATGTACATGAGGATCTAGTGGTTTGAGTAAACCAAAAAGTGGTCTCCCAAAAGATAGTGTCTCCACATCCTCAGGGTGAAGACTACCACTATAATCTCTAAGTCATGAGTCACATAGTTCTTCTCATGGGGTATCAACTACCTCAACCCATATGAAATAACTTCCTATTGTTGCATCAACACATAACCGGGCCCCGCTCCTGAGGCATCAAAATACACTACAAACTCAACAGATTCATCTAGTAGTTTCAAAATTAGAGCACTCATTAGCCTCTTCCTTAACTCCTTGAAGACCTTCTATCACTGATCAGACCAGGTAAATAGTCGTCTCTTCCTCGTTAGAGCAATCAAATGGGTTTTGATTCTAGAGAAGTCTGCCAAAAATATCTGGTAGTAGTAGACCAAGCCAAGAAATATTTTCATATTTGAAACATTATTGAGTGGATCCCAAGAAATCACGGATTAAATATTTGTTGTATCAATGGATAAACCTTGTTTAGATAAGACATGCCCCCAAAAGAGGACCTTATGTATCCAAAACTGTCACTTCAAGA
Organism: Viscum album; assembly: GCA_963277665.1. Lineage (NCBI taxonomy): Eukaryota > Viridiplantae > Streptophyta > Magnoliopsida > Santalales > Viscaceae > Viscum > Viscum album. Next base: position 12,756 of record CAUJRU010000801.1, read on the forward strand.
GATTTCTGTAAATCTTGTGATCTCAAAGTAAATCAAGAACCATAATCAAGTGCTCTATGTGATTCTACTATAATTTAGAGTAGATGAGTATGTCATCTACGAAGACAAAAACAAACAGGTCCAGGTAAGGATGGAATATCTAGTTTATCAAAGTTATAAAAACGGTAGGGGAATTTGTCACACCAAATGGAATTACTAAGAACTGATAATTCCCATAGCAACATTGGAAAGACAACTTCATAATATTTGCCTAGAGAACTCATAAATGGTGGTAGCTAGACCTGAGATTGATTTTGGAGAACCATCTTAGACCTCATATTTTTTAAAAGTGGTAATCAATTCTTGCAAAGGGGTACTTTTTATTTTTCGCGGCCTTGTTTAGACGAAGTTAATCCATGAGAATCCAAAATCTCCTATCTTCCTTCTTCAAGAACAGAACTGGTGCTGCTTAGGGGGACACATTGGGTCTGATGAAAAATTTCTCATAAATGTCCTCCAAATATAACCGTATCTTTTAGAACTCGATGGGTGCCATCCGATATGCTGTAGAAGATATCGGGACTGTCCCTAGTTTCAAGTCAATGTAAAAAATCTAGACACTACCTTTGAGGTAGTCCTAGAACATCTTTGGGGAAGACATCCATACAATCTTTTATAATGAAAGGAACCCAGATGCCTGAAGATTCTTCTAAGACAAGGGTTACACTTGATAACTGATGGGTTAAGGGATTTAGTATTCTACTCATAGCACCCATCTACCCTTCTATGAGGTCTATTTCACTGAGAAAGTAGAACCTCATCCCATTAGTGTGCAGTCATCTAACTAGCCTACAGTGATAGTCAATCTGGGCTCGAACCATAGAAAGATAATCCATTCCCAATGTGATGTCATAGGGTTACATCGTGATGACTAGTAGGTCCCATGTGAGCCTCTCTCTTCCAAATGATAGATCTCACTGTTGGTAGATGAAATACACATAAGATTTGTTCCCTGTAGGAACATTGGGATAAAGCTTATGTGCTAGTACCTCCACTAGGAGATCCAACTTTTGTACTAGGATTAATGAGTTAAAATAGAGACTAGTACCCATGTCTACTAAAACTAAAGAAAGTGTAGAATAAACACATAGCGTACCTCAGATCATCTCGTGCATTGGAGGACCAAAAACATCCATAACTTGAAACTATCTATGGCCCCGACCTCTAGCTCCTTGAGCCTAACGTGGGAAGTCTGATGGTGGTGGTGGAAGAACCTCATAGTGTCATCCCCCACCTATAGCCCCTACTGCTGCTCTGCTAAGACCACCTCCCTGGGAACCACATTGTCCTCACATGGGGGATCCCTAATCATGACATTGTCTCTATCGTGGTGGTCCACCTGTTATCTGTATGGGAAAATCAGTCTATCTGGTCAGGAAGTCTCATGCCATGTGACATCACCCATCACAATCCTAACACTGACCCTCTTCGGGCTATCTTGGTGCTCTATTCTTCCCCAACACTACCTGACGACTTGCTCGAGTCTGATATTGGGAAGATATCCTACATCGAGATACTATCAATTGATGTCGGCTAGCTTCCATATACGTCTCATCTCTGCAGCATCCACTACAAGTCCTAGCCAACTGGAATCCCTCTAACAAAAATCACTCTATCACAAGTTCCTACTCCAACACCCTGCCATTGGTGGGGATACAGAGGGCTACTATGAAGGCACATATCTTTATGAGGAGTCCTTACTCAAACTTCCATGCTTGGAATTATCCATCACGGATCATGTACGAAGAGTATCGAGAAAGGGTTGTAAATCTATATGAGTACTCTACCACTGACATCCCTCCTTGATGAAGCTCCAGAATCTTCTGAATTTGAATAGAGAATAAGCATGAGGGGTAGTACTCCTCATGGAACAGCTGCTGGAAGTTATCCCACGAGAGTGCCGACTCATCATGCATATGAGTAACCAAGCCCCACAAAATTTCAGCCATCCAGTGGAAAATACTAGCTGCCAAACCCATCATATAACCCATTGGTGTTTAAAAAATCTTGAAAAGGTGGACCACCAACTCCATCCAATCCTCTGCTACCTGAGGATCTGGCTCACCACGGAACCTCAGTGGTCTCAGGTGCTATAACTCACAGAGTACGCTCAACTTAATCTCATCCTTAACCATATCTACTGGTAAAATATATTACTCAACAGATGGAGGTGCTGTTATTGTCGCACCTGTAGGAAGGGGATTTCATGATGGACCCTGAACTGAGGCTTCATCCATCGCAGGGTCATAGTCATGAATCAGAGTTGGTATCCTGGCTGGCTATCATCATGGAGGAATACTAAAAGTTATCAAGGAGTACTATGGTCATATGAGAATATATATATATATATAACAATATGGAGATTACTCAATAAGGACAATAAATGAATAAATCCTATATGATGCATGTACCATTGTTCCCTACAACAAGTTTCTCGGGGTTCCAAGTTGAAAATCAAGTAATTAGGGTCCTAGTGAATGGATACATCAGCCACCCTTACTATCAATGGAATCCTTAGATTGAGAGAGTCTCTCCAGACACTTTGAAACTATTTTCCTAAACCTAAACAAGACCCTTTTTAGGAAACAAAAAAACAACATCCCAAGGGTTAAACCTCCTCTGATACCAATTTTTCACAACCCGGCCCATGATGGGCTTGATCCACAACTACCCCAAGACTGCCTCTGTAGGCTAGGGGGTGGAGACAAGTGTTGAAGGCACAAAAATCTCACAGAGGCCTTTTCTTAAGTACCTATACACATGCACACAACCAACTCAATGAAAAAGTGCAGAGAGAAATAAGTATAAGATGCTACCCTACTGTAAATAAACCAAACATGCATGGACCATTAAACAGTACGAGTATAGTAATGTAAACTAAAAGGGAAAAGGGAAAAAATACACACCCAACTAGAAAAGTTTCCCAACCTAACAGAAACTTGAAAATTAAAATAATTGAGATATCCTAGCTTCAAGATCCCAAGCTATGACCATTGTACGTGGTTTGAGCAACCATATCCAAAAGCTCCTCTGAAATCATGAACAAAATTGTGTGTCCTATGCATAATACATGATACGTACAGGAAAATCCCATGCATGGGTGAGTATAAACATACCTAGTAGGACACCCTAAACTCTATAAGGGAAGTATCAAGAGATACAATAGAAAAGGAATGCAACAGATAGAACAAGGTACAATGAAAGAGTGTAACTCAACCCAAAAAGAGAGTGAAGTAAGCTCATTAAAACACAAGGAGCTATAAACAGTGAGAAGATGAAATTCTTGTCAAGTCTCTGTTACCTATAGTTAGAGAGTAGACACATATAACCATGAGAATCTAGACATGGAAATCACATGACATACCCCATGCATATTTTCCTCTCTTGAAAGGAGAGTAACCAAAACCCAAGGAGTGGGTTCTGAAATAGGATATATATATATATTCCCAGTCAAAGAAACCCAAATGAGAGAGTAAGGGGATTCCCATTTCATAGCTTATCCCAAGAAGAAGAGTCTTCAACAGTTCTAGGAGTATCCATCAATGATGCCCATCATCCCTCCCATCTTCCCTAAACACACAAGTCAAAGGGACTCAATCACCACATCTTGATACTTTCCACTTTGGGTGGCTCTGTCTCGCTCGCATGGTTTTAGGTCATGTCACAAGGATGCATCTTAGTAGGGAAAGTGTCCCTCTTCCTTGTGAGACAAAGTTACATCGAACCATGTCTCATAACTAATTCACATATTGAAGAGGTTGTGTCTCAAGGTTGAGGACCCATGCCCAGCCCGACTGGAGGGTGCCACTCTAGCGTCGTCGAGGACCCTTGCACAACTCGGTTAGAGGGTGCCACTATAGCATCATTGAGGACCCATTCCTAGCCCAATTGGAGGGTTCCAATTGTAATAGGTTGAGGACCCATGTCCAGCACAGATGGAGGGTACCACTCAGAATCTATGATGTCATCGCCCGACCACTACTGTCTCCGAACACCACTGAAAAGAGAACCGTGTTTCGAAAACCTCACATCATAACTCAAAAGACACATCATAGGTCACTACCATGCTCTATGTGTAAAAACACGTAGGATCAACTATTTACTTTCCTGAAATGGATAACCTGTGAAAATGGCTCTTTTCAACGCAACAAGTCCGATAGGGACATCATAGGGCCTGTGTCTCAACCCTGAACATTAATTTCCCAAAAATTGACCTCAAAAGGTCTCTATCAAAGAGAGTATCATGTTTCCATGGATGATATGTCAGTTCGATGATCTTTTTAGAAGATATGGATGATTGAAGATATGGTACGAAGACTAGTTGGGACCCACCTGACCGATTGTGGACCGAACTTCACAGTCAGTCCACCTAAGATGATGGTCGACCATCCACAGTGTGGCCACCTGTGGACCAACCACTATGGTCATTCCACTATTTGTGCTGACCAGCTAGCACGATCGATCACTGCAGTTGATTGTCCGAACCAGGCATGGAAACTGGCCCCATGATAACTCCAGCTGCCGTGGATTCGCGGTCGACCATGGCCGCGGTCCGCTCCGACTGACCCAGTCCGACCCTGTTCTGACCAGGTTGGTTGGGTCCTTCCAACTTTGGCCCGACCAGCCTAAATTTTCTATCCTAGCCTAGTTCTCTAGCTTGACCCACTAGCTTGCTTACCTCATCCCTCCTGCTGACGTCGGGCCAACTCATCGGCTTGTCATCATCACCGTGTCAATGCAGCTGACTGCTGACCATGTTTTATGATGATGGTTTCCACCTCAGTCGCACCCCACGACCCTGTCCGACCTACCAGGTGATCCACATGGTGTCGCCGCACCGCGACGCTGCCTCCACTCCCACTGTCGCCACTCCCATGGCCCACCACACTGTGGCTGGTGGTGGCTCTCTGGTGGTCCCTTCCAATGACCACCAAGCCTCATTTGGTTGCCTAAAACTCTCAAAAAACATAGATCTTGAACCCTTGCATTGTGACCTTCACATAACTATGTTCCGCTTGATGGTGCGACATTATAAAATGTAGACAATGATTTCCATGAAAAATGGATGAAGAACGAGGAGAAAAAATTCATTCCAAGCATGGAACGATGTCTGTGTTAGGTTGTCCATCGATGATGGTATTCAAAACCAAAGAAATAATCGATAATGAACTCAACATAATTTTAGAATTGAAATCGAGGTGTGTAAGCCAAAATAATCCAACCTTGTTTGATCCCTTCATCGGCGACAATGTTTGCTACACCTCCACTGTGATCCGACGAAGGTTCATCGATGATTTTTCCTTGATCAGTCGAAGAACGAAGGGAGAAAGATAGATCTTAGTGGAGGGAGGATTAAGTTACAACCATAAAAAATTCTCTTAACCACCTTCTTATAACCCGATGATTAGGTTAAGATATCCTCTTAACTATACCCACCAATGGTTGTGGGATTTGAGTATCCCATGCCCTCTCATGTTAGGCCGTTCTTAGGTAACTCAACCCATTACAAACTCAAAAAATGTCTCTGATTTTCAATCTGAGACCCCGTTAAAAAGTTATTCGACATGACGTCTGAGATAAAATAATTAAATTTAATTATTTTATTGTCGATTACACCCCCGAGGAATTTTTTCCACAGAAGTCTCATGCCAAAAAAAGTTATGTCCCACATAGGGTAAACGCCACATTCCAAACTCAACCGTGCCCTCATATTTTCAATATGGGTTTCTGTTTAAGAGTTAACCTATTTCCTTCATGTACATAGTATAAAATATACTTAATATTTTTATTAAATTTATTCCGGGAACAACATACCTCAAAATTGTACGTTGTCTCTATGCCTAGCTCAGGAAATATATATAGAAATACTTCAAAGTCTTATAAGGTAGAAATTGGGTTTCTAAAGATAAAGCCTAACTTTTATCAATGATTTTCATTAGTGCTAATAAAAGGTATATTTATCATTTATTAATTTTTAGCAACGATAAAGATTACCCTTTATTTGTGTTTTATTTTTAGTGATAATAAAGACCCCAAATAAAATAAAATAAATAAACAAATAAAAATTTAAGATGAGTAAATTAAAAAAATATTAACATTTTTATTTATTAAATAATTATTCATAAAAATTAATGAATTTAATATACATATATATAAATTATAAATACTAATAATTAGTATATATTAAATATATAGATATTGAAAATGTATAAAATGAAATAATTAAACAAATAAAAATTAAAAATAAGTAAATTAATAAAAATAATAAACATTTTATTAATTAAATAATCATTGATAAAAATGAATAAATTTAATATACATATATATTATAAATATTAATAAATAGTATATATTAAATTTAGATATATAAAATGAATTAAATTAAATAATTAAACAAAAGAAAAGAATAAATTTTAATTATTGAACAAAAAAAATTAAAAATGAATAAATTAAAAAATTATCAAAAAATTTTCTAATGAAAATATTATTAATAAAAATGAATAAGTTTAATATATATATTAATTATAAATAGTAATAAATAATATATATTAAATATAAATATATAAAATTAAGACCCCATTTATTTACGGGGAGAATATAATTCCCCAGGTTTTAGTAGCCATTATTATTATTATTATTAAAATTAATAATAATAATAATAATTATAATAAAAATAATATTATTTATATATATATTTTTAAAGAATATTTCTCTACTCTTTCAAAAGAATTGAAACATGATTAGAAAACTTTCCCTACAAGACATGAATAAAAATAAGGACACTTTATTCATTCATAAGCGGGACATTACAACAAAATAAAAATAAGTACTACACATTATTGATTATTACTCACCATGGATGAACTATATCCATTAAAATATCATAAATAAATAGGGGAAAATAGATATAAAAGAGTAAAATCTTAATGAATAGAAAATTTCTTGGAACATCTTCAACCTTGAAGATCACCAATAGCCAAATAAAACCTATAGTGAGGAAGAGAACCATGAAAGGATAAATCATTATATAAAACATATAATATGAAATAAGAAATGTGCCTTGTGAAGTGAGAGTGGAATGAATGAATGATATAGTAAGTCTATTTATAAAAATTAAATTTGGCCATTATAAATATTGTCGTTGCTAATATGGTCATTGCCAATTTGGTCATTCATCATATATCTAATAGGTATAATAAAGTTTTTTTATTACTAAACTATAAACTTAAACTAATATAATGAAAAATAGAAAAAATATGATATTAAAATATTATAAATATTTATGTTTATGTGCTATGTATAAATATAAATATAAATATTTTAAAAATAAGATATTATGTATATGTAAAATTAAAATAAAGATTTTAATATCAATGGTATAGTAAAATTAAATTTTAGAATATAAATAATTAATTTTAATGGTATTTGTAAAAGTGTATTTAGTATAAAAGTAATATTTCTATTTTCAAAGAACCATTTTATCAAGTATTATATATTTTTACTGAAATATTAAATGAGAAACTCTTAAAATATATATACTAATATATTAACATCTTTGAAGTTAAACATTTTTATAAATTAATATTAATAACACTTAATTATTAAAAATAAAAATTTTCAATACAAGTAGTTTTATTTTTATTTTTTGTTTTCATTTAAAAAATAAATTTATAAATTATAGAATTAAAATTATCTAGAAATAACTTCATTATTTGATTTATAATTTGAAAATTATATTAGATTTAATTTTTATACAATTATAAAAATATTGTTTTTTGGAAAATAGTGTGAAATAATATTTTTTTAAATAACATGAATTTTATGAAATTATTAGTATATAAGTATGAATTATAAATTCATTAAAAAAATTTATAACACCAAAAATAAATTTTATAAGTGATTTTAAAAATTTAAAAATTAGGTTTTTATTTTATAAATGAATATTTGACATTTTATACTTTATGTTATATTTTTTTAAAAATTATTCTTAATATATTATACATTAAGTATTTTAAAATTATTTTTTATCACTTTTAATAATTGAATAAAAAATGGATTTAAAATTTGGAATCATTATGTCCAAATTATATAATAATTAACATTTTATTTTTTATCAATAAAGGATAAATTATCAAGGTAAAAACTAGTTACTGTGATGAAAACCAAAATAATAAAAATGACTAACCTAAAAGGTAAAGGTCCAAACATGTTAAAAATATGTTTTAATTGAGTTATTGAGGTGTGTTTAGAATTTATCTCTTATCCTACCTATTATTTATTAATTTTGGATCCATTTTCCTTGAGAGTGACTTTCCATTATAATGTTTTTGGTATTTATAGAAATTCCACTCTTTTCCACTTATAAAAGGGGTTATCCTATCCCCATTTACACTCACAAAAACCCACCTAATTCATGATAAAATATTTCTAAAACTCTCCCTAATACTCCTTGAAACCTTAATGAGGTTCACATATTCTCAAGAGACCATCCTTTAAAGGTTTAACCCCCTTAGAAAAGGAGATAACCCAAGTAGTGAGGTATAGATTTATAATCACTTCTTCCTATTTTATATTTCCTTATTTGAAGTTATTCTTTCTCAAATTTATTTTAATCATATAAAAATTATAAAATAATTATCCTTACTATACTGGTATGTTAGTATAATTATGGTACAGTCTTTAACTACCCTTCCATTTCCCCTTAGAAAATAGAAAACAATATTTGTGTGTGCATGGACTACCACCTCCACAAAGAATCGTGTTATGTTTACCTTAACCACCTTACACCGTTGATCATATTACTAAATTTAATAAATAATTAATATATTTATAAGAAATTTTAGATTCTTAATTTATAAAACATATTATTCATTTATTCTATTCTATTGAAAGTTAAATCGTCAACTATACGTACGCGTAGACTACTATCTCAATGGGAGGATTGATTTCCATTTTTATTTTCCTCACCACCTTATATGGATGGTCCTGAGAATAGTTTAAATGGATAAATATTATTTTTTGGATATCATTATGATTTTGGTATGGTAAATTGGATATCCTATTATTAATTTGGTCAAAAAATGATTATTTTTAATTAAATTGTTTAAAACAATCATACAAATAGGAAGATCATTAATTCAAATTAGGATATATTTTTTATATCCATTACTGATTATTCTACATCTTTTATAATTATGATATATCACACTTAAAAAACACAAAATGTAATCATTATTATACTGGTGTAATGATATTTCAAATAAATCACCTCATCATTACTGGTATAATTTGATATAAATATGTAAATAATGATTTTTTTAGTTTTGTAAAATACAAATCAATATTTAACTCATTAATTAAGAAAACACCATTTATAGGTTAAAAATCATCAAAAAATGATCATTGTCGATTTCATATTCTATGATAAAGAACAAAATACTCATAAAATGAAATTAAAACCTCATAAATCATTATAATTCACAAATTATAGTAACTTTAATGAACTCATAATTATTAACATTAGAGAATAATAAATAATAACACCTCTATTATGAGAACAGTTTAAAACAATAAAGATTACCCACACCCAAAATCAAAAATTGGTAATAAGTAACATTAAAAAAGTGGAGAATAATTATAATGGAAGTTGATAAACGTTTTTGAATATGAAAAAGGTTTTAAAATAGGTTATTAAGATATTTAGGTTTGTTATACTTGAGATTATATTGGATTCATCTAAGCGACGAAACAATGCAAGTGGTTCTTTGTCTAAAAATTAAATCCATGATACATATTTCTTAATATTCATTATGATACTTTTATTATGATGTGATTAATGCCTAATGAATGTATTTTACCATATTAATGGGGTTTTAAGATCTATATAATGCATTTTTTTAAATGGAAATTGATTCAAAAGATACCCAACTTGAATGTGGTTTTGGTTAAAATGTTTCTCAAACTATAAGGGTTTCATTGCCAATGTTATTTTCAAATAATTTTTTAAAAGATAATCCATCCAGTTAATTTTTATAATTGATGAAACCTCTCGAAATTTATTTTATATATTCATGGGGTTTTATATATTCCCTTTATATTTCATTGCTACATACAACATATTTTACCCAGAGTGTTTCTTGTATGTAAAACTGAACCTATCTCTTCCTCTCGATAGAGAACCTAACTTTTTCCATATCTAGATTCATTGTATTATTTTACATGTGTCCTTACATTTTACTCAATAATTTATTATGTTTATTTTCTATTACTTGAACTTATTTTAAAAGTTTTATATAAATTTAAATATTTTTCATATGGTTAGTCTTCATCAAAATATGAAAATATTCTGTTTTTAACATTTATGTATAAATATATCATTCAACCATCCTTGTCTTTCAGTGTGATGATTTCTCAATATGTTTTTATGGATTATAAATAATTTTTTCCTCCTATTTATGTTGAATATTTACTTTAAAATTATTTCAAAAATCAATAGTAGTTTATATTTTAAAAGTGATTTTTTTCTAATGAATCTAAAAAGAGATTTTCATATTATCCATTTTCCATTGATAGAAATTAGGATAGATCAAGGAAATTATTAAAAAGATATAATATTCCTTATTTCTTTAGATATATTATGAAACTTTCTTTTCTATCATGTAAATGATACATCACTACCTTTTTATTTCCCAGTCGTTGAAGGTTTATAAGCCTAATTTTTCTCCCATTGTCTTCTATATTTGAATACCCAAATTTTTATTACTTTGATTGAAGAGTATTAACTTAGGTTCTATATATCGATTAATCAGGGAAATTATTGTCTTAAAAATATACCCTTAATATAAATGGTGTAAATACCATGTAATTTATTATTATTATTGAATAGTATTTACTGAGAAAGTTATTTAATGTCATTTGTAGTGAACCGACCCCATAATCCCATAACCTATGCTCCCATTACATTTTAATGATTAAAAGTAACAAAATATCAAAGGACCAAAGAGCTTAGTAATCTTGGTAAAACATATACAGACATGAGCATTGTATTAAAAATGATACACTAATTACAAAATAATTTTTTTCAATGATAAATTTATTCCATCTAGTGTATCCTTGCATATATTTCTTAGTAAAATTATTAGATTATTGAAGAAAGGAAACATAATAAGGGTGATATCAAATGATTATTATGGGTAAAGTATATAGGAAGAAATAATGAATCAATGTGAATAATCAATAAGGTAATATAAATAACTGAGAAAACATGCCATGTAATCAATAATTGAGAAGAAAGTGAGTAAATAATATGGAAAGGTAAATAACTAAAAACAAAATCCATTTAATTAATAACATAGAAGTAAGTGAGTAAATAATATATCAAGGAAAATAACTAAAAAAACATGCCATTTAATCAATTAACTGAGAATAAAATTTATCCATAAATATTTCAACACAAAATCTCATGGATAAATAAATAATAAATCAAAATTAATGAAATTATTATTTATTGGAAGTCATGTATCTAGAACATGAACCACTACCATCAAGACCTTTCAAAATATGGTTTAATTATATGTGTAGAAACCATCCATTCTTCTTGGAAGAAAACTCGAAGGGTTTTTCACCAACTAGTTTGATATCAAGAGACTACCAATGCATCATATGGATTGCATTAACCAGTCTCCAACCAATAAGGCTTTCCTTAAATGGTCCCCAACCCGTTTCTTTCATTTCCTAAGCATTCCTCATACCAAATAAATAATTTCCTTATCAAGTATCCGTATTGAATATAATATTAGGATTTATCAATATTTCCCTAAATAATCAAATAAATTTTTAAGTAAAAACCATATGAAATATTTATATGGTTTAGGTAATAAACATATCCATGATAAATTATATGGATAATTAGGGTAAATTCAACGTTCAATGATCATAGAAAATTGAATATTTCAAGGGGACTAAAAAGTATTCAAGGAAGTGAATGTTAATACTATCCTTGGAAAAATAAAGAAAGAACCATCCAAATGAAAAATATGGATGGTTTTAATATAATATATCCCAAGTGTTGTAAATATAAAGGTTTGTTGTCATTTATGATTGTAAATATTAAAAAAATATATTTTAAAAATTTTATTGAGGAAAATATCCTTTATTTTGAAAAAAGTACATTTTTAAAATAATTTTATTGGAAAATAACTTTTGAAAACATTTTCTTTAAAAACTAACCTTTTAAAGATGAAAAAGAATCTTAAAATAAATGTGGATGGATAAATTTATACATGCCATAAAAGTTAAAAATAACATTCCTTTTGCAGGGTAAAAGGTTAGAAAAATTCCTTTTTCAGAACAGGACAAGAATAATATTTTGAAAACATTTGTAAAATAAAAAAAGCATAAAAATTTATTTAATAAATAATCTTAGAAAGGATAAAACATTTTTGAAAACATTTTTTTATAAAATAGGGTTTTTAGAAGAATTTAGGTTCTCCGAATAAAGAGAGAAATGAAGTAAGATTTTCTTACAAAAATTTTCTAAAACATTTTAAGTACCAAAGAGTCAAAAAATGGTACTATTAGTTGGAAATGTCATGAATAACCATATAAGAATAAAATGGAAGGGTTTACTAGTCAATGATAAAATAATTTCCTCTGATCGAAATTTAAGTGTAAAAAATCCCAAACAAAATGATATTGTAATGTAAACCCTTGAAATGACCATAACGTTGAAGTGACAATCAATAACAAAATAGATTTTGTATATTAACTATAAATCCACATAAGATAAGTGGAAATAAATAAATATATATTCCAAAGTATTTATACACATAATCATAGAATATTAACTATAATGAGGAAGTAGTATAACCCAATGAAAAGGAATCAAGTTATGAAATTATTTACCACTTGGTTACTTTTAACTGAAAGCTCATTATAAGAAATATTTCAAATTGAAACTCAAAATACCATTAATAATGAATAAATCATGGTATTATAAATCAAAGTGGCAGTATGTACACCATTTATAAGAAATTATGTTCATAATAATATCCTGATTGTTTCAAGAGAAAATTAATAATCACAAAAAGAAGTGAGATTACAAGGATAATCTGTCACGACCCGTCCTCGGGGCCTGTGCCATGACTACCCCAAGCCCGCCTTCCATAGTCCAGGGGATGTAGACTAGCACCAAAGGTGTAGATCCCAATAAAAAGAAAAGGCATTGACTTTATAAAAGTAAACAACACAACAGAGTACAAGCGGAAGCTAATACTAAGTAAAGTAGTAAACAAGTGTGCTAGAAATACAAAGGGGCCGGAAATACAAGCCCAACAGAAAGGTATAGCTACAACAGAAATTAAAGTATAACTCAAAGGACAACAGCTAAAAGGTAACAAGAAGCTCCGAGATCGTCCACCATAGATCCTACCTGAAGGGTAGGTTCAGATGTCCTCCACATCACTTTGCGTTCGACCGTCCGTCCGTCCGTCTCCTCCGGGCACCGACTCGTCGTGAGATCCAACTTCGGGTACTATCTAGCTCAACAAGCCTCAACTACGATCAGTGTTGTCCGTCCTCTGCAACCAACACAATGAGGTGCGGGCGTAGCCCGTGCAGCGGTGAGTATAACGATACTCAGTAGGGACCCCAAGACCCTCAAGGTCTCACTAAAATCCAACAAGGATAAACCATAAATAAAGATCTCAATGGATAACCTTTACTTAGGTGTATGCCCTTTCACATACCTAAGTTATCAAGTAACCCATCTCAATCATGAGGAAACACAAAGGTTATGAAATCAACGGATAACCACTACTTAGGTATATGCCCATACATATACCTAAGCTATCAAGTGACCCATCTCAATCATGAGATAACACAAAAGTCATTGAATCAGATCAAACCAGGATTTAAACATGATGTTGAAACCACAACTGCTGGAGAACTCCTCCTCTGTCGACCACAATACTCCTGTCACGACTACGAGGTGCTACTCACTATCTTAGACTACTGAAAGTACTGTGGGCCTGCTGTTACAACCAAGCGCTTCCCACCATGGGTCTACCACTACAACCAAGCGCACCCCCTCATAGCCTACAAAGGTACTCCTTCTATCGAGTACCGCGGGTATGCCACTACAACCAAGCTCTCCTCCACCGTGGGTCTTCCGCTAAAACCAAGCGCACCCCACTGGGCTATCTGAATCACTCCGAGATGATCGATCAGCAGTCGTCAAGTCTCAGCCAGATACTAGGTCTCTGCACTCTGCTAGCTCGTCACCGGGAGGGTCCGCTCCATGAGCTACTAGTCAATACTAGAAGTATCACAAGGTTCCATGAAGAAGTACCCCAAAGGTTTTCCACGTCTTAGGAAACTCAACACAACAGACGACACGTCAATCGGACGCCTGGTCTATGTGTTATTAGCCTTTTCGTCCCGGGGGCCCGGTTGGTTTCGTGTATGAACCATCCCGACCATATCTCAACTGTACCCCAAACTCTCATAGGGTATACTCAAAGGGACCGTTTCTCAACGTGATCAACAACACCACTGACGGTTCATCAAACAAACGTCCGGTCTGAAAGTTATCGGCTTTTTCATTCCAGGGGCCCGGTTGGATTTTGGGTACAATCCAACCCGGCCCTACTCCAACTGTGTCCAAAACTCGGGTGATGTATTCCAAAATAACTGTCTCATCAATAGGAATCCAAAAAAGTTTACAACATGTCAATCGAACGTCCGGTCCTTAAGTTATAAGCATTTCCGCTCTGAGGGCCCGGTTGGTTTCGGGTTCAAACCAACCTGGCCGTACTTCAAATGACACCGGTTAACCAAACCGGTCACACCATTGCGATCCATACGAAAAAACACACGAGATGGACTACCAATTGGTACAAAACGAATATCAGGTGAAAAAGTTGCATTTCACCGCAACACGCGCGAAACAGGCCTCGTGGGGCCCGCGCCTCGACCCCATACCGCCGCACATCAAGAACTAGTTGGTGGTGGGTCCAGACTTGTTTGTAGTCCATACCCACCACGTTAGTAGTTCAAATAAACACCCAACAGAATATTCTTCCATGCTCGAGGGAAAGAATCATGTAAACCTATATAAACAAAAACCCCCTACCTCGAAATGGATGTCGCACGTCGTCGAGTCCCGGAAGACGGACGTCACGGTAGTCGGGCGTCGTGGATGAACAGTGTCGTCCCATCAACATTGGAGAAAGAGTTGTTGACGTAACCGAAGCTTTCCCGCGACGGTTTCTCCTCTCTTAACGCAGAGGAAGAAGAAGGTTGGAGAAAGAAATGCTTCCGGTTCTTCGGGTCATGGAGCGTTCTTCACGTTCTTCGTGGAAGAACTCTCCCTTTCAATATCTCCAACGTGCTCCCAACACCGCAAGTGCCAAAACAAAATAATAGCCTAAGATATTATTTTATTCTCCCATGATATAGCATTGCTATCAAATTAAAATTAATTCAAAAAGACTATTGAATTAATTATGGCATTTGAGTTGGGAACTTTAATGGAAGGGAGATGGAAAGGCTCCACATAATTAGTGGGAGGTGTTGTCAAAATAAATAAAGGGAGTGTTAAAGGGGGGTTTAAGGGAGGTGAAGGGTTAGGCCTCGTGTGGGTCCCACCTCACAAATATCCTCCCATGGGAGGCTATGTGGGGTGTGGTCCCCACCCCTAACTTCCTCTTAGAGGATATAACCACCCAAATAAATAAAATGGTGCACAACCATTTTATTTATTTATTTTTACAAATCCCCAAAAAATAACTTTCAACCCACATAAAACGCTACTGCGGTAAAGGCCCCCTTAAGTGAATACCAGAGCTGTGAGTTCATTGGTGTCCTCAGATTTCAATTCCGAGCACCGGTTCAAAAGTTATAAAATTCCGAACATATGTTTACTGAACGTACCCGAAAAAAAAGTTTGGAAAATTAATATCAGTCACCCTTGACCCACTGCAATCAAGGTTAGGCTCTGCCTAGGTGAAACACGCCCCAATGAACCCAACGGTACTCTTAGATTTTCAATCCGAGTTACCGTTTAGAAGTTATGAATTTTACAATAAAATAATTGTCATTTAATTATTTTTTTGCGGCCAAAAACTAACTTTTTATGGTGGCTCGCGCCAACCAAAGTTAGTATCTGCTTAAATAAAGAATGCCCTCATGAGTTCAGTAGTGGTCTCGGATTTTTAATCTGAGCTACCGTTTGTGAGTTATAAGCATTTGAAAAATAACATAATTTATTTAATTATTTTATTTACGGTTAAGCCATTTTTGGTATTTCTCATAGGAGGCCCGTTCCAACTAAAATTAAGTCACGGATAGGGTAATCCCGCCATTATGAGCGCAATAGTGCCCTCAGATTTCTGATCCGAGCAACCGTTCAAGAGTTATCCACTTTTTCAGGAAAACTGCTTATGCACGTTAAATTAATCTTAACAAAACTTCGATGGATCATTCCGGGTACTCCAGGCCTTGGAATCAGGATCCGTCAAAAACCATAGACTCATAGAATTCCAAAGTATTTATGAAAAAAAAATTCCTTGAAAATTCCAGGCTTTTACATAATCATTAATATTATTCTTGAGGAAATAATATTTAAACATTACAATGTGTCCCATACCACTTTGAATGATTTGAATAATAATCCCCATGAATCAATGACACTAAATGAAACTTATAATATCATGAGAATAAGTATATTCATAATATAAAACTTACAAAGGTAGTATATACACCATATAAAAGTGAATTGGTGAATAACAATGAATAAGTCTCAATGGAATGTAAATTGAGTTGAAATACCTTAACCTGCATTTCATGTTATGTTAATGGAATTTAAAATCTTGTATAATAGTTTTAAATGTTTTAATAACTTATTGTATAACTATTTTCATGAAAATAATATCTTATTACCTGTTTGATAATAGTCATTCATTATTTTCATTATTTTGGGTGTTAATTACCTATTATTTCGAGTATGTTTTGACTTGTTACTTGTTGTTATTATCGAGTTGATCATGATTTAGTCACCTCCATGATGTAAACTATAGTGACCCGAGCCATTTACATAAAAAATTTCATGATTTTAATCATAATTAATCATCAGAGTACAAGCCAAGTATCGTTAAGTCTAGTGTCTTGGAAGACTAGGTACATATAATATAAAACATGGGCTAAAAAAACTTCTTTATTTAATCTCAATAAAGATATTCTAACTTTTTTTGAGCCCTTATATCTTCATAGGGTACCCTGGGGAACACATGAACAAAGGGATGAGCTAAAAATCCCTGTAAGGGAATGAACATTAGGATACATATCAAGCACATGAGTTAGGAGGCATGACATAATGATATCCAAAGCATGAAACTTATAAAATCATTTAATATAAGAATGGGATCATATAAACATGGAATCATATAAATGTGTAAGAATCATAAATCATATCTTTAGTATAGGTCAAGGATAACCACCGATCCCGTTTCCCATTTTAGTACGGGTCAAGGCTAACTGCCAATCCCATTTCCCATTTTAGTACGAGTTAAGGCTAACCGCCAATCCCGTTTTACATCGCATATCATGAGACTTATCCTTACCAAATGCATTGGAGCGCTATCTGGGTGCACCCATCTCAAAATTTTCATGAATATTATTGCCACATAAATATTTTTACCACATATACAATCATACATAATCAACCATACACAAACATAAGGGTACCCATGGAAGGAATTGGGTACCACAATCATGACATAAATCATAACCAATGGGCATATCATGAAAGTGTCCACGTAAGGAAATAATTAGAAAATACATGGACTTTCATAGGGTAAAATAGGCATATAACATGGTAGTGGTGCAGAAATAAGTGACAACATATGAGAAATGTATTTTAGAAACATTAACATTAAAACATTTTTGTGTGGTTTTAAGGAAAATACTATAGAGATTTAAAAATATTAAAGAATACATTCTTTTATATAAAACCATAATTGAACCAAGAAGGTTTTCATAATAAAAATACAGAATTTACAATGATAATTATGTCTTAAAACCGAAGATAGAGTGCACTTGAAATTGGGTAAAAGTTTGTGAAGTTCCTTTAAAACGAGTGTGCTTATTGGGAAGTATTTAAGAGAGATTCGCTTAAAAGCATGTATATCACCAAAAGAGAATAAGATATGGATCTTGGAACATGAGTTTAGAGCATATAAATATAATTTCTTAGTTATACCAAAAAATAAAATACAACTACATTTTGGTAAAAAGAAAGATAGAGCAACCCGAAGGAGTAAAGGATGTTCGGGTAGAATCTATTATGGTTTATCGGCATGGTATCGGGTGTAACTAAGAGGGATTTATGAGAGAGATAAGGGGTTTCTAATCACATATAAAACATTAGGGAAGTATGGGGGAGGTGATAAAACATACCTCATCACTTGGTATTACACAAAAAGTCATAACATAAAGAACAATCTTGATTAAGAGTAAAAAGGGGAGGATCCCTTACCTTAAATCCGTTGGTGTTCTCCACTTGTTATTAACGACCGGAATAAAAAAATTAGACTTATTAATTAATAATTCCATAAAATTTTATATATTCAATTTATTAATTAAAAACCCTTTTAGTTCATTCAAAGCCTTTTTTATTAGTTACAAGGTTCAGTTTCATTGTTCGGGCTCGTTTGTTTACTTGGCTTTAAAAGATCGGTTCACTTATATTCAAGTTTGGATTATATGCAATATGAAAGTGGTTATACAAAATTGAAGTAATATTATTTAGTTCATATCCATTAGATTAAATGTTTTTAATTTTAATTATGTTACTTAGAGTGAAGTATACTTATTATATGTATAACCATAGTGATAACCGTTTTTGTTAATCAGTGGATTTGATTACAAAGAATGTGTTTTGATTTATAACTTAATTACATTTGTACCAAAGGATTACAAAACCAAAAATAAGATATATTAAATATATAATAATCTAGTTCAACCATAACACAAATGGTTTCATGACCATAATTAATGATAATAATAGAAATTGATAAACTGTTGTCCTTGAATGTGCTAAATTAGCACATCTCAAATGGTGCTTTCATTTCTTTCAAATAAAAGGGTGGGGAATGAAAAGAAAATAATGAAATATACCACTAGCATGAAGAAATTACAGTGAATTTATGTTACTAGATTTATCATACTATTATGGTGAAGGGAGTTGAGGAAATAAATAAAAAAGAAAAGAACTTAAAAGAAAAGAAGAAATTGGGAAGATGAATTTACCTCTTGAGACTTCCTCCTTTGAGAACCTCTTAAGGGGAGAGGTTTTGGTATTCTGAGGAAGCTGATAACTTTTTCATGTAGGGGAGGACCTTGGGGAGATATTTGGACAGAATAATGGCAAGGTACAAGGCTTGAGAGGAGTGAAGAGAAGGGGGAGTGAATGGGGGTTTTATAGTGGGGGAGAGGAGGGATTTCATGATATTATAATCCTTAATTTATTATTTCTTCAAAAGACAAAGAATAGTAAGTATTCCATGACCAA
Source organism: Viscum album (assembly GCA_963277665.1). Lineage (NCBI taxonomy): Eukaryota > Viridiplantae > Streptophyta > Magnoliopsida > Santalales > Viscaceae > Viscum > Viscum album. The sequence goes on from CAUJRU010000801.1 coordinate 32,362, forward strand.
GAATAGTAAATGGGTCATGTGAATTAGAACTATTGGTGGTGACATCAGCTATAATGCTAGGAATTGTCTATTTACCTTATAATGTATATATACGGTAAATTACCGTATTTTATTATTCATCAAAATTTCAAGTATTTCAGAAAAATCCCAAAATTTCACCCTGGACATTTTTCGACGTGTATAATCTAAAAATGAAGTTTATTTTTCCAAAATAATTTTCTAAATATGATTATTTTAATATTTAATTAAAATCATAATTTATTATCAAAAACCAGTTTTAAAACACTCATTAACTCATTCTAAAATATAAGTATATCATACTTCCAATTTGAATATTATTTTTATACAACCATAGGTGAGGTTGCTATTCATTTGGGTATATCACTATTTATAAGGGTATGTTAATATTCATTAGGATAGGTTACTATTCACCAAAAATTAATTTTTCCTTATCGAACTCCAAATAACTTACTGATTACAACCGTGTGTGCCGAATTTGTGAAATTCCAAACACAGAAGTGACAAAATTACGTTTAAAGGTCACTTAGCACTTAGTAGTTCATTATGTTGTGTTTTCATGTGATTTTTTGACATACTTATGAGAATGGAATTTCCATTGAAAAACATTGGGTCGCCACATAAACCATGATTTTATTATATATATTTAGTATATATTTATTTAGAATAATCTATAATATTTGGATACAAGTAATGAAATGCACCGTCCATGGAGACAGTAGGCCATACGTACACATAAACGCTACTTTCATTTCTTTGTCATATTAATAGAATGAAAAAAAATTATATATATGTATATTATAATTAAAATATCATATATATTACATATGATACATATTTTTATTACAACTATCCTTTATAAATTCCATGTATAGTGTTAATGAATCACATTGCTTTGAGTGGGTGGTAGTCCACACTTCCACAAATGATGTTATCATATTCCCACAAAATGGACTGCATAAAGTTATGCATTATAAAATAATTTTAGGAATATAAATACATTATAAATATAACATATAACATATATAAATAAGGTGTTCATCATAATTCCCAAAAATGAGATGTGGTAAAAGAAAAATGAACAACTTCATTTTGTGAGGCGGTAGTTCGCTATACACATAAATGATTTGTTTGTTACCAATTAGATGGAAGTGTGTGTAAGTATAGGTAGAAAAGATAACATAAAAAAATATTAGTATATTTAGGGTAATTTTATTATTATATAATAATTGAATAAGAATAATTGAAAGAGTGGATAAATAAATACAACTAAAGAGCTTGAGTTAGGATGTTTCCTATTAATTGGGTAACTCATTTTGGTTTGCACCAAAGGGATTCCATGGATGGATTTATGAGTAAGGTGAGGATTATAGGTTGAGGGGAGGAATTATTAATATATATTTTTGTAGATATTTTGTAATCCAAAGTGTCTTTAGAGGTGTTATGAAGTGGGAGGGGTGAGTTACTTTTTATAGTCGATGAGGAGTGGAATTCTTGTAAATTTTGGAAAGGGGAATTCCACCTGCATTTTTCATATGAAAAGTGGATAAAATAATAGTAAAAAGATTATCCAAGGTATTATAGGGTCTAATTATGTCCATAGAATTTATTTTTGACAAGTTTATATGTCATTTGTTTATTTTTATGGTTTAGTCCTTTGTTAAACTAATTTTTCTCTTAATCATTGTAATTAATTTAATCTCATTGATTATTATTTTTGGTAAAAAAAATTTAAACTTATTAAAAATTATAAATTATGAGGAATAAAAATATAGACTCAATTTTTATAAAGTTACAATCATATAAGTGGTAGAAATTAATTTAAAATTAATCCTGTTGACAGGACGACAATTCGGGGTTTTAAAGTAAAAAAGTTCAAAAGTTTGATATATTTTTATATTCAATTTCAAAGTGAAATTTATTAAAATGACCTAAATTTATTTAAATGATATAAAATGGATCTAATTATACTTTAAAACTAATAAAAAATATAAATTAACCTTAAAAATAAATTATGAAAGTGTAATTTTGAATTAAAATTTAGTATTTTCACTATTCATAAAAAATGGAACTTCACATAAAAATACCAAAATTTCACCCTAACATAATTTTGAAAATATAAATTAAAAAATGAAGTTTATTTTTACATATAAAAATTATAACATTTCTGAAAATTATATTTAAAATAGGTTTTACATTAAAAGGCTGTAAAACTACCTTTATAAAAATATATGTTTTTTATGCATAAAATTGTGTTTGTTCTTATATTATGCCTATAAAATATATTATATAAATATAAAAAATATTTTATTGAATAATATGTATATATATATATTACCTTATTATCACTCACTAATTTTAATTAATTTAATTTATTAGGATAAAATAGCTTTGTGAGCATAAAAATAGTTTTCAATAAAATTATTCCCTTTATATTTGATTAGTTATTATATTTATTTCTAATTAATTTGAAAACACTGAATTCATATTATATTTTTTTAAAACATTTATTTTTAATGATTTTGTTACTTTTATTCATAACCTCAAATTTAACATCTACGTTATATCATATTATATTAAATAATGATGTTTTTATAAAATATCATTGTTTGGTAAAACTCAATCTTGTGTGTAATGAAATACATTGAAGAAATATTTATTTCATTTAATGCAAGATAACTCAGTATTGCATCAATTTAAATCTATTTCATAGATTTAATTTATTTATAATAGTTATTATTTAGTAAAGTCTGGGGATATTATATTCCATTATGTTCTTGGTGTTTCTTGTCATACACGGCATTGCATACAATGTTCTTACTTTAATATTTTAGGGAATTACATTATCTCCATCTTAATTAAATTGTGTCCTTGAAATTTAAACTTGATATTGGTAATAATGTTTTTGATATTTCATATGTTTAAATCCCACATCGTGAGAATGGTTTGTAAAATATCATTTATAAAAGTGAGAATGAGAAGTAGAGAGGTTACATGGAATAACATATAACTAGGTATCTAAGTAGAATAACAATAGTGTAATGTATAGATATGTTCATAGAATAAATATATATATATATATATATATATATATATAGGGAGTAATTGAGGTCATCAATCACAAACAAGTGAATGATCAATGTAAATTTGAGGGCCTCAAATCCATAAATATGCGATGATTTAAAAGACCATCAGTTTAATAAAAATTAAGGTATTAGAAAAAAAATGTATTTTATCATTTTTCTAATATTGAGAAATCATTTTACTACCTAAGAATATAATAAAACATAATTTCTTGATACATTTCAATTTTATAAGAACAATTTCATCTTTTGGTCGTGCTTCGATCAAATTATAATTCATCAATTACTCCATGAATTGATTTCCTAGAATGAACCCCCCTTTTCTCTGAAGCAGTAATATTTTCTTTTAAAGGATCATAATACCCATAAAACAAGTCATTATATTTGTCTCTAACTATTTTACAAAACTGATATAGTTAATACATTAATCTCTAAACCTAAAAAGAAACACTATTGGTTAATCATTACTATTTATTCATCAAATTATTTAATGAAAAATAATTAAAAATTAACCAAGACATCACATAGGTCAACGGTTGGCATGAAACACTTATCGTCCTTCAGTCGTTGGTTTAAAACCCGCAGCCTTGTCAGACTTGATTGGGTTTCACCCAACATACAAGTTATCCTTTTCAAAAAAAATTAATATATTTAAAAAATAAATACAATGGACATCCATGAAGTAAGGTTAATAACTAAATAGACTTTTAATTAAGGTTTTCAATAAAACCTCAATACATAAATACTTTATACATTTTATTTCAACATAGGTCCTTCCTTTGTTTAATGTTTAACCTAAGTCCTTAATTTTCATTATATATTAAAATCCATCATAATGGTTTATAAAGAAAATGTTTATTATCCTAATATTATCCCTTTGGAGTGTCAAATAAGGTGCGCAGTAAGTCCCATTGTCATCTACCGTATTACGTTCAAGTCAGGCCCGACACACCTTGTTGGAGTTGTTACCCCTAGGTACATCTATGCAAGAACCACGTCTACTTATAGTATCTAGACATGGATGTATTTCTAGTAATATGTACATAATCTATACCTTACCAAAATTATTACATTTTATTATATACTTATCCTCAAATTCTACCTCAGGGTTATGTTCTCTAATATGTGTTTTCCCAAATCTAGTTCCCAAGATTTCTACCAAATTTTCTATGATAACAACTATAGAAACTCGACCCCAGAAGCCTAGAGATGGTGTTATGATACCATTATATTGGCATGATTACAAGGAATAAAATATTTAAGGACTAAAGAGTTTAGTAGTCTTGGTAAACAAGATACATACTTGAGTCTTATATTATAAAGGAATACACTAATTACAACATAATTATTTTTCTAGGATAACTTTATTCCATATAGTGTATCATTGAATATCTTTCTTAGCGAACTTCTTGGATTATTGGGGAAGAGAATCATAATAAGGGTGATCACAAATGATTAGTAAGCGTAAAGTATAGTATAAGCAATAATGAATTAATGATAATAATAAATATGGAAATGTAAATAACTGAGAACACATGCCATGGAATCAATAACTGGGAAGCAAGTGAGTAAATAACACGAAAAGGTAAATAACTAAAAACACATTCAATTTAATAAATAACTAATAAGGAAGTGAGTAAATAATATATCATGGTAAATAATTTAAAACTCATTCCATTTAATTAATGAACTGATAATGGAATGTATCCATATATATATATATATATCGATGAAAAATCTCATAGATAAATAAATATTAAATAGAAACAACAATAATGAATAATTATTAGATGTCATGTATCTGGAACATGAACCACTACCATCAAGACCTTTCATAATATGGTTTAAGTATATGGGTAGAAACCCATTCATTCTGCTTGGAAACAAACTCGAAGGGTTTTGCACCAACTTATTTTGTTTCATAAGACTACCGATGCATCATGGGGATTGAATTAACTGGCCAACAACCCGTATGGATTGCCTTAAATGGCTCCCAAACCATGTCTTTTATATCCCAAGTATTCCTCATATTAAATAAACAATATCCCTTATAAAATATAAATATTGAATAAAGGATAAAAATTTATCAATATTTCTCCAAATAATAAAATAACTTTCAAAGTAAAAACCGTATCAAAAGTGGTATATAGTTTAAGCAATACACATATCCATTATAAATGATATGGATAATTAGGTAAAATTCAATGTTTTCTGATCATAGAAAATTGAATATTTCATGGGGATTACCAAAGGATTCAAGGAAGTGAATAGTAATACTATCCTTGTCCAAATTAATAAAAACCCATCTAGAGGAAGACTAAGAATGGTATCAATACAACATATCCCAAATGGTGTATAAATAAAGGGTTGTTTCAATTTATGAATAGAAATATTATAAAAATATATTTTAAAAATATTCTTTAGAAAAAGATCATTTGTTTTGATTTTTTTTGAAAATTGTTTTCCAGGAAAATAAATTTTGAAAACTTTATATTTTAAAATTAACCTTTTAAATATGAAAAGCAATATTCTATGAAATAATGGCAGGTAAATTCATACATTCCATACATGGTAAGAATAACATTTATTTTTCACAGTAAAAGGTTAGAAAATTATTTTTTTTGGAAAAAGATAAAAGATTCCTTTGAAAAAATTTATAAAAGAAAAAAAGGTAAAAATGTCTTTAATAAATGATTTTTCAATGTTTAAATTTTTTTTGAAATTGTTTTTAGAAAATAGGGTTTTTAGAAGAAAATAGGTTCTCTGACTACATAGAGAAATGAAGTCAGGTTTTATTAAACATATTTTCTAATAAATTTTGAGTACCAATCAGTGGAAAAATGGTAATATTACATGAAAAAGGCCATGAATAAACTAAAAAGAATATAAACAAAGGGTTTATTAGAAAATTATCAAATAATTTACTTAGATATAAATTCAAGTGTAAAAAATCCCGAACAAAAAGAGATTGTAAAGTAAACCCTTGAAAAGACCATAATATTGAAGTGAGAATCAATCAAAGAATAGATTATGTGTATCAAATATAAATCCACATAAGAGAAGTGTAAATACATAAATAGATAGTACAATTTAGTTATACACAAAATCATAGAATATTAACAATAACAAGGAAGTACTATAACCAAATGAAGAAAAACTGGGTCATGAAATTCTTCAACACTTGGTAACTTTTAACTGAAATCCATTTAAAAGAAATAATTCAAATCCCAACTCAAAACACCATGAATAATGAATGAATCATGAAATTATAAGCCAAAGTGGTAGTATATACACCATATATAATAAATTAGGTGCACAATAATAACATTATTTTTTTATGATAAAGTTAACAATCATGAAAGGAACCTAGATTTCAAAGATAATCATTAAGAACATTATTGAGGAAATAATATTTAAGCATTCCAAAGTGTCCCATAACACTTTGAAACATTTGAATCATAATACCTATACGTGAATGACATTAAATGAAACTTATAATATTATGAGAATAAGTACATTCATGATATAAAATTTCAAAAGGCAGTATATACACCATATAAAAGTGAATTGGTACATAACAACAAATAAGTCTCAATAGAATGTAAATTGAGACGAAAACCCTTACCATGAATTTAATTTTATATGAATGAACTTTAACCTCATATATAAATGTTTTAAAAGTGTTACTAACTTATTACAAAACGATATTCATGTTTATAATATGTTATTACCCATTTGATAACAATATTTCATTATTTTCATTATTCTGGGAGTTAATTTTTTATTTTTTGAGTATGTTTTTACTTGTTACTTATTATTATTGTTATGTTGATCATGATTTAATCATATAAAAGATTTAAAAAATTATTTAATTATATATATTAAATATATATGTATTTATAATAATCTATACTATTTTGAGACAAGGAATGAAATGCACCATTCATGGAGACAGTAGGCCGTACGTATGCATGGAAGTTACTTTAATTTCTTTGTTGTATTAATAAAATGAAAAAAATTATATATATGTTTATTATAATAAAATTATCATATTTATTCCATATATTTTACATTGGTTTATTAAAATCATCCTTTATATATTCCATGTTTAGTGTGAATTAATCTCATCGCTTTGAGTGGGCGGTAGTCCACACTTCCACACATGATGTTATCGAATTCCCACAAAATGAAGTGCATAAAGGTATATGTTATAAAATAATTAAATAAGTATAAATAAATTATAAATATCATATATAAAATATATAAATAGTGTGTCCATCATAATTTCTAACCATGAGAGGTGGTAAAGGAAAAATGAACAACTTCATTTTGTGAGGCGGTAGTTCACCGTACCAATAAATAGTAAATTCATTACCCATTATATGGAATTATGTGTATGTTTAGGTAGAAAAATTGACATAAAAACATCTCAGTATATTTCGGATATTTATTTTCTTATATAATAATGGTATAAGAATACTTTAAAGAGTGTATAAATAAATAAAACTAAATATCTTAAGGAATGATGCTACCTCTTAATCGGGTAACTCCTTTTGGTTTGCACCAAAGAGTTTCCATGGATAGATTTATGAAAAATATGAGGCTTCTAGGTTTAGGTGAGGGATGTAAAGGATCTATTTTAATAGATAATTTTTAATCCAAAGTCTCTTGATAGGTGTGAGGAAGTGGGAGGGGTGAGTGCCTTTTTATAGCAGAGGAGGAGCTGCATTCTTGTAAATTATGGAAAAGGGAATTACACCCATGTTTTTTCTATGAAAAATGGATAAAATAATGATTAAAAGAATACAAAAGAGATTATAGGGTCTAAATATTTACATAAAATGGATTTTGGAAAAGTTTTTGAGTCAATAAGGTTTCCTTAAAACTTTTTCATTCCTCTATGTTTTGAAAATCACAAACACATTTTCTTAAAGAAAATTATCTTTCTCTAAGAATTATTTTCTTAAGGAAAATTATCCCTCACTAAAACTTTTATCCTTACCCTGGTTTCTAATGATTTATTCAATTTCTTCTCAAAACCAAGTCTAACCATTTTTTTACTAAGTAAAACATTTGGATCCCTATCAAAATCCTTGGAATCTTATAGTTTATTGGATATCGAGTCTTTCTGTTTTCATACTCAGAATTCTCTAAAATTCAGACTTTGAATTCTTTGAAATTTATACTCTGAATTATATGAAATTCAGACTCAGAATTATATGAAATTCAGACTCCAAATTCTATAAAATTAAAACTCCAAATTCTCTAAAATTCAGACTCATAATTCTATGAAAATCCGACTCTGAATTCCTTAAAATTCAGACTCTGAATTCCTCAGAATTTAGACTCTGAATTCCTCAGAATTTTTTCTTCGAATTCATCAGAATTGAGATTCTGAATTCATCAAAATTCAGACTCTGAATTCCTTATAATTCAAACTCCTAATTCCCCAAAATTAAGACTCCTAATTCCTTAGAATTCAGACTCCAAATTCATCAGAATTTAGAATCTGAATTCATCAAAATTTTGACTCTGAATTCATCATAATTCAGACTCCAAATTAATTAGAATTTAGACTCTGAATTCATCAGAACTCAGACTCTGAAATCTATAGAATTCAGACTCCAAATTCTATAAGGAAAATAATAAGAATATCCATGTTTCTATAATCTTATTGTTTATATGTTTATACTTTGAATTATATTTTTCCCTAGATTCTGGATATTCAGTTTTTATTAAGCTACTTCATTTTCCTTACACATATTTTTTTTGTTAAAATGAAACGATGTTGTATAATTTGTTTCTAATTAACCGTTGGTTGAGTAACATGTGTACAGGTCCCTATGAGATTTAATGAAAAATATGACATTTAGAGGAGACATCTAACCATTGAAGTTTTGTCTATAAATAGGATCTAATTCGAATAATCTCTGTGTGGATTGATGATCCTAGAAATTACATTATGTGAAGTTATTTCTAGAGAGAGAAAGTCTCTCATGCCTTGTGCATTTTATGAACATCGTGTTCAATCATAAACATCTTGTTCAGATTGCCTTGTGTGACTTTGATTATTGCTGAGTACAATCAAGGTATTATGAGGATAGGAAGACAAAGGTGCTGACTAACTTAAAGTTATAGGGCTTGTAGGGATAACAAGATACACTCTGATATTCCTATCGAGGTCTTACCCTGGTGTAGGTAAGACATAATTTCTTCAAAGTATAAATCAAGGGACCTTTATCAAAGTTTGTTGGATATCCTACCTTTTCAGATTAAAAATTTCATTTACTTAAAAAAAATATCTAGAATCTAAGAAGAATCTTTTCATATCTGACAATTCTTTCTAAGTAGTCTGGAAGGTACATTTCCTTACTTAAATCTTCATAATTGTTTTTTTATTCTTGGTATTTTTATCTTATTTTAAGAAAACTCTATCAGATCCAATTTCCTTAAATGTGAATTTTTCTTAGAACCTCAAAAGATTAGAACCCACCAAATCCTTCTTTTCAATTCATATTAACTGTTAAATCAGATTGTGCTTATTTGAACTGTTGGATCAAATTGGGAATTTTAATTATTGCCTAAAATCCTATATAAAGGCCCCCTATTCCTTGTCCCACATCATTTTTCAAATCTCTGTGCACTGAATCTTTGCTCCTCTTCAAATAGGTTGTTTAGTTTTCTATGTTTTCTTACACTCCGGATGTCGCTTGAAGCCTCCCCACAGAAACAGAAATCCTCGAATAAGGAAATCAATGATTGGAAAATCTCTATGAAAAGTTTGGTTGACCCAATATTCTTTGCTATTTTTAATTTTTTGATTATGAAGAATGTCAAGTTGAATGGATGGGAGAGTCTAGGTGTAGCTAAAACAAAAATTATGGATCTATTTTATCCTGACTTGCTTATATAATTCTATGATACAATAAGTTTTTATGAGGAAAGTGGAAGGGAGAAGTTTATTGTTTAAGATCTATGTGAAAACCTTTTCTCTCTCTTTCAATATGATAACAAATATTCTTGGAATTTCTTATGATGGTGAGGAAATTTTATAATATCACAAGTTTCTAGATAAGTCAGGAATATTTGAGAAGGAAAAGGAAGTTGAGTTCCTTGGACTCAAGGGAGTAAAATAACCTAAGATAAACCATCTGTCATCAAATTTTAGGGTGTTAGATTTATGGGTACATGTTTATCTAATTCTGAGAAAAGGATACAAGGAATCTCTATAGAAAAGTGATATTTTTATATTGGACTTTTTAGTTAACCTGAGGAAGGTAAATCTTGTGAAGTACATCCTCATGACAATCACTGAGATTAAAAATAGAACTCTAATGTCTCAGATTATCATGTATCTGGTTATCTTTTTGAAGATCATAGTTCTTTTTTTATAATCTTTCAAAATTACCTACAGTTCTAAACACAAAACCATCAAAATCAAGTTACTGAGTGATGAAACCCTTAGAATAATGAAAATTGGTTTCAATACCAAATCATGTGAGTTTTATGATTTTTCTGAAAGTGAAGTTCAAGATTTATTCAAGAAAGGGGATGTAGGAGAAACTTCTAAGAAAGCTCAGAAAAAGAGAAAAGAGAAGGAACCAGAAAACAAAGAAAAATATAGAGTTCCAAAAACACAGTTAGCTCCTCCAAAGCCTAAAAAGAAAAAAACGTTATCTATTGAAGTGGTAGAGAAATGGAGGGAGTAGAAGAAGAATAAGAATGAGGGAGATCCAAGCTTTGTGTTAGAACCTGATAAGGAAAAGGCCTTGAAAATCCAAACTAATGAAGAACTTGAAAGGAAAGAAAAGGAGAAGAAGATAAAGAAGAAAATTTTAGAAGCTGAAATTATCCAAGCCTTAATCAAAGATACAAAAACGTCCTCTGAATAGATTCATGTACCAGAATCCTTTCTCTAAGAATTAGTTCCTTTAGAAACAATGAGAAAGAAAATGTTAATTCTGGAACCTATTGTGGAAGAAGAGATAGTTCAAGAAGAATAATTAGAAGAATATAAAGAGGAAGAAGAAGAAAAATGTAATGATGTGATTAAGCAAGTGAAAAAATACCCTAAGAAGGAAAGTCCTTCAAACAACAAGGATGTTAGTGGATTATCTAAGAGAAAAGCTGAAGATCTAGAAAAATTATCCTCTCCTGTAAGTGAATCAGATTCCGAATCATCATTTTTGATGGGTCATGATTTCTTTGTTCAATATTTGAATAAATCAGTGAAACAAATTCCCTTATTTCCAATAATTGATTTGAAATATCAGTTGATTTAGAATTATTTCAATTAGAAGTCAGATTTGATAAGCATGCTCATGGAAAAGTTTATCAAGCTTGAGGAAGATTTCAAAACCTTTTATATTGCTTATGATGGTTATAAGAGATCATGTAAGGAAATAACCAAATGGTCTAATAGAATTATTGATGACATGAAAATCATGGATGACTTCCAAGACTCAGTGAAAGATGCCTTTGATAAGTCAGATGACTCAATAAAAAACATTACAACAAGTTTTTTAGAGAAGCTGAATTTTGAGAAAGTAGCTCGAAAGCAAGGGGATAGAGATGTGAATGAGAAGTTAAATTCAATTTCCTTAAATTTAAATAAAGAAAGGAAGCTCAGGGAACATTTGTAAGAAAAGTTTAATCATCAAGAAGAGGTAGTAATGTCTCAGGAAGAAATTTTTAAGTCTCAAGAAGAAAAGATCAAAGCTCTTGAAAAAAAGAATCAGGATCAGGATCAGTTGCTCAAGAGGTTTGAGTACAATCATAAAAATATAAATAAGTTAAAGGATACCATGATAAATATCATGCTGAAAGAAAAGAAGGTTGAATGATTTTTCATTTCAATCTAATATTTTTTTTGTATTTTTATCATGTAACAATTTTTCCCATCATAATGAAAATTTTTCTATCCTTCAATTTCTTTTTCTTGTATATCACTAAAATTTTAGGTAAAATTATTTTTTCATTCCCTCCACTATTTTATAAAAATCACAATGGAGGAGAAAATAATGATCAAAATAATACTAAGTATAAAGAATAGAATTCCATAATTAAGGGGGAGATTAGGTAAGGGGGAGTCTAATTACAGAAGAAAAAGTAACTTCTCTAAGAAATACCAAAATATGATTAATAGGGATTTCAAAATCTAATGGGGAGTTAGTCATATTCATCATGGTTCATAAGTAAAGGGAGACAAGTTTTTTATTTTATAGTTAAAAAAATCCGTATTCCTTATATTATTTTTCGAAAGGTTGTTAGTTATTTCCCAAAAGGGGGAGATTGTTGAGTCTATAAGGTCTCCTTATGAATTTTCCATTCCTTTATGTTTTGAAAATCACAAACATATTTTCTTAAGGAAAATTATCTTTCTCTAAGAATTATTTTCTTAAGGAAATTTTTCCCTCTCTAAAACTTTTATCCTTACCCTGTTTTCTAATGACTTTTTCAATATATTCTCAAAACCATGTTTAACCATTTTTTTACTAAGTTAAAAATTTGGATCCTTATCAAAATATATAGAATCTTATAGTTTCTTGGATATTGAGTCTTTCTATTTTTAAAATCCGAATTCTATAAAATTTAGACTCTAAATTTCTTAAAATTCAGTATCTAAATTCCTCAGAATTCAGACTTTGAATTCCCCAGAATTCAAACTCCGAATTCCTTAGAATTAAAACTTCTAATTGATTATAATTCAGACTCTGAATTCCTCATAATTCAGACTCCGAATTCCTCAGAATTCAGACTCTAAATTCCTTATAATTTAGACTCTGAATTCCTCAGAATTCAGACTCCGAATTCTTCAAAATTGAGACTCTGAATTCATCAGAATTTAGACTCTGTATTCCTTAGAATTAAGACTCCAAAATCTTTAGAATTATGAATCCTAATTCCTTAGAATTCAGAATCTGAATTCCTCAGAATTAAGACTCTTAATTCCTTAGACTTCAGACTCTGAATTCCTTAGAATTTATACTCTGAATTAATCATAATTCAGACTCCAAATACATTAGAATTCAGACTCCTAATTCATCAGAATTAAAACTCCAAATTCATCAGAATTTCGAATTATAATTCATCAAAATTTACACTCCAAATTCATTAGAATTCATACTCCAAAATTAATAGAATTCAGAATCTGAATTCTTTGAAAAATAGAATATAAATATTCATGTTTCTAGAATCCAATTTTTTATATGTTTAGACTCTAAATTAAATTTTTACCAAGATTCTGAATATTCAGTTTTGATTAAGCTACTTCATTTTCTTTACACATGTTTTTTGTTACAATAATGATGTCGTACAATTTGTTTCTAACTAACTGTTGGTCTGGTGACACATGTACAGGTCCCTTTGAGATTCAAGATAAAATATAACCGTTGGAGGTGGGAGCTGACTGTTGAATTTTTTCCTATGAATAGGATCTCATTCGAACGAGCTCTGTGTGGATTTATGATCCTTGAAATTATATATTGTGAAGTGATATCTAGAGAGATAAATACTCTCATGCCTTGTTCATTTTATGAACATCTTATTCAATCGGGAACATCTTGTTCATCTTTCCTTGTGCGACTCTAATTTTTTCTGAGTATAATCGAGGTCTTCTGGGGATAGAAAGATAGAGGTGCCGACTACCTTAAAATTTTTGGACTTGTGGGGATAGAAAGACAGACTTCGATATTCTTATCGAGGACTTACCTTGGTGTGGGTAAGATAGACTTTATAAAAAGTATAAATTAAGGGACCTTTATCCAAGGTTTTTGGTTATCCTACTATTTAGGTTAAAACATTTCTTACTTGTTTACTTGATTGTTATTTCAAGTTTTATTTCCATTGTATTTTGTTAAAGAAAGAAAGTATAACATTCTTATACATTCTTGTACTTTTACTTACTTTGATAAATAAGATTCTACATGCTTTAAGGTAGAATAAATTGTTCTTAAGTTTCTTTTCCAAATCCATTTTTCTAGACCCTAATCAAGTTTGTTTCATAGTTAAGAACTAAATAGGGTTTGTGAATTTACCTCGTTTAACTTTGTTAAATATAGATTTCTTTAAGGTTAAAAGTGAAAGTTTTTAAACCTACAATTCACCCATATTTTAATTGAGAGTCTACGTATACTATTTCGATCCTACATAAGTTTCTAGGTTATTATATCTATTAAGCATAAGGTTTAGCCACTTGTTAGGCTATTTTTCCTCTTAATCATTATAATTAATTTTAATCACATTCACTAATATTTTTGGTAAAAAAATAAGTTGAACTTATTATAAATTATTCTTCTTCAAAATATTTAATCCATTTTTCCAAATTAAAATCACCTCAGTGGTATAAATTAATTTAAAATTAATCCCACATATGGGACAACTATACAGGTTTTTAAAGTAAAAATTTTCAAAAGTTTACTATGTTTTTAGAATCAATTTCAAAGTAAAATTGATTACAATTACCTAAATTGGTTTATATAATATAAATTTGATCTAATTAATCTTTAAAACCAATAAAAAATATAATTTATCCTTATAAATAAATTAGATGAAAAATAATTTTTGAATTAAAATTCAATATTTTTCACTATTCATAAAAAATGGAACTTCACTGAAAAATACAAAAAATTCACCCTAACATAATTTTGATGTTTTATTTAAAAAATTATATTTATTTTGAAATATAAAATTTATAAAATTTTCAAAACATTTATTTAAAATAAGTTCTCCATTAAAAGGCGGTAAAATTACCTTTATAAGTATATAGTGTTCTATCTATAAAATTGGGTTTGTTCTTATCTTAAACCTATCAAATATATTGGATGATTATAAAAAATATTTGATTGAATAATATATATATATATATATATTACATTATTATCACTCACTAATTATAATTAATTTAATATCTTAGGATAAAACAGCTTTGCGTGCATAAAAATAGTTTTCTACAAAAACATTCACTTTTTATTCAATTGGTTATATTCATTTATAATTAATTTTTAACCAACGAATTTATATTATATTTGTGTAAAATAAATATTTTATATATTTAGTTAATACTTTTAATAACTGCAAATTTAACATCTAGGTTATATCATATTACATTAAATAATAAAGTTTTAATAAAATTTTGTTGTTTTTGTAAAACTTTGACTTGAATGTAATGAAATCCATTGAAGAAAGTATTTGTTGCATGTAACTCAATACAACTTGGTATTGAATGCATTTCAATCTATATCACATATTGGACTTATTTCAAATAGTAATTATATTGTAAAGTCTAGGGATATTATATTCCGTTATGTGCTTGGTGTAGTGTGTCATACATGTTATTGCATACAATGTTCTTACATTAGAATTTCGGGGTGTTACGTCATTAGATAATAATTTATTTTCTATGGTTCTATCAGGTTATTATTATTTATGGAATTATTAATAATTTCCTTATGTAAATCCATATGAAATCCATTTTTCTTTCCATGTATTATTTATGATGTGTCGAAGGAACCCCATTTTATTTATAGGGGTTGTTTATGCTATAAAAATTAATGATTTTCATTAGGAATGTTTTTTGAAAACCATTTTATTTCCTTGGGTTCTTTATGATGTGATAAGTGATTTATTAAAAGTGGAACTCATAAGTGTGGATGATTATGGGTTGAGTCCTATATCACCCTTAAATGCATTGATTTAAGGTTTACATCTCATGTGATATGTATTTTTGAGTAAATTTTAGTTTCTCATAAGTGTGAGCATTGATGGTGTGTCTCATGAAATCCATATTCCCTATATTAATTTTTTTCCAAGTTTTAAGATGTTTCACAATTTTATGCTTATTCTCATGACTTTGTTATGTTCTCATGGATTATAATTATTGAGTCATGTTTCCATAGTCTTTTTATTATTGTATTATGTTATTTTAAGTCATATTCCATGATTTATAATATATGATTTATTGGTTATAAATTTTATTATATAGCTTGATTATACTAATGTGCTCATATTATATTCACTTATGATATTTTGTTGTTATAGCTTATGTTTAACCTTTCTTATGTTTTCATTTTCTTATATTATGATGATGTGTATAACTTATAAGAAGTTCGAAAGGATTCTAGTGTGGCTTATTTATAGATAAATGTTCACAAGGGTTGTAAAATAACTTACTTGTGAAAATTATCCTCAAATAAACTAAACCATACATTATTGGGATTGTGTGATTGTTTGTAATATGTAATGTTTACCTTAAGGAAATGTTTTAATTAAAGTAATGTCTAGAATGGGTGTTTATACTCCTCCCACCCCCTTTATTATTTTCCTTGACTTTATGTGGTGTTATTTGGAATTCTATTCAGCTGATTGAGGTATGATCTCTTATCCTCTTTATGTTCAATCTTGTACATCTTTTTCACAGATTTTATGTTGATTTAGTTTAGGTATTTTATAGTGATTTCACAATAGAATGATTAAATTTCTAGTTTTTATGGGGTTTTATGCATTCTAGGGAGAGGATGTTTAGAGATAATGTCCGCCTTCCACTGTCCACAATTTCAGTAAAGGTACACTATTCCATGGATTTAATTAAGGTTTTACGTTAAATTTAAATTTATGTAACAATGCGAATGGTGTAATAGTTTAGGGATTTTCTAGGGTTAGTTCCAGGGGCATGGAACTGATCCCCTATGGATGATGGGTTACAATTTGGGTTTGAAGAGGCACTCAATATGTGATTCATCATTTATAATGGGATTAATAATTTAGAATTTAATTCTAAAATCTTAAATTAATTATGTTTTGGTTATAATTAATTAATTTATGATATTATAACTTGGAATAGATGCTCAGATGATGGATTTTTCATGGACAGAGCTTGGATGAGGCTTGGTGATCTTAGTAAAGGTTAACGAATTAGATAATTAAATGAAAATAGCTTCAGAAAATACATGTGGATCTCAAACAAGCCCTATGGTTCTATGGAATATATGCATGTGGGTGTTCAGTCATGACACCAGTTGTCATTACATATTCAATTGAGTGTTTTTTATAATTGAATGATTTTTTAACTTAAAATGAAATTCCTTATGATGAGAAAAGTGAAAAGGACACATTGGAACTTGTGCACTAGTTTGATTTCCTGGTCATCAATAGATGAGACATTGACAATGATGTCTACCATAAGATATGTAAACCCATATGAGTAGTGTGATTAATTAAATTAAAATTAATTAAGTCACTATCCTAAATATAGGATCACTTAAGATATATTTGCATAGTTGTGGTAGGATAATGAGATGTTTGGCCTAAGGGATGGTCCATGTGAGTGCCTTGAGGCTCTTTATAGTCTTTGAGATATTTGATATGATCCAGGGGTGAGTGAACCCCTATGGAGACATGTTTCTTGGGTGGATGAACTTGAGGGAGAATAAGGATAGGTTGGGTATGAGGAACAACTTGAGATGACTATAAAGTGAGGTTGGATATGTTTTTGTATCTTGATATTGAAGCCCATTGGTACTAACCAATATTGAATTTGGAGGCTCTGATATATTTATGATGATGTCAAGTGGCATTGTTCCCTCTGGGTGATGGGAGTTGACCCAAGAGATGGAAATGGGAAAAGTGAAATCACATTGGGTGTACAATCATGATATGATCAAGGAGACCTTGTGAGTATCCCAATGTTGTGTTGACTCTAAGTGGGAGCATATAGAGATAAGTGAAAGTGGTTATGGGTGTCCCCATACAAAAAGAAATGATTTTTAAACCCAATGGGATTGGGATGATGGTTATAGTAATGAGAGTTTGGGTAGGAATTTGTATTGTTTTTATTTTATTATTAGCTATGATAAGTGATTTCCCCAGATAACTGATAATTTTCCATTAGGCTTGGAACTATTTTGATTCCTAGGACACCTGATAATCACCTTTTGAGATGGATGATACCGTGAGATTCCTGGAAAGACTAAGATCCGGTATCATGATTTACTGGTAGAAGATTCATAGTCTAACTAGTATCTAGTAAGTGTATAGTTTATATAGTCATAGATTCCAATAGGTGGTACCTATGATCCAATATCATAAATTGTGATGGAATGTATATAGGAATTATTTATATTCCTAAGATTCATTTGATATAATGAGACCAATACGAATTCCCAGGGATCCTAGGGTTTAATTAATGATACAATTATACCATTGTGAATTCCTGGAATCCTAGGATTTGAATAGTGTCATGATGTTATGGGTAAATTTATATATCCCCAAGAATGGATGTTGGTTTTCATGAGGGTGACTACTGGATCCCCTCAACTAATTCCAAAGATACCCATAGGAGTAGGTGGAAACACCAGATATGTTATGAATAAGGAGATGCATGTTATAGAGGCCCAAATGGCTGACCATGGGATATAGGAGGGCATTCCATTAAATTTTCTAGGTCAACCAACTATTAGAAATACCTATATGTATAATATTTTTTGTGAAATCTCCCTCCTAGGAACTAGATGTCGTTCTGACATTGAGAATTTCCAATACTATCGTTGGGTTTAACCTAGGGGATTGAGGATGAGGGATTCCTAGTTATGCCCTAGGGTCCACCAATAATCATGGTGGAGGTGTGATAATGGGATACCTAGAGTGCAGACATAGGTCCCCTTAATGTGATCATTACACTCATAGACATTTCGGAACTAAACAAAATATCTATGGTTGAACAGGGTCAAAAAACCAAGGAATGGTGATGGTTATTTATTTATTAATTTACTTTATTAGGTTATTTATTTATTTAGGTAATTTCACATGCACATACCACTACATTTATATTTATGTATGTGACCTTTTTAGTGGTTATCTATTATGTTATGTAATCAGTCCCTGCTCAAGTATCCATTACACTTTGGTACGCGAGAATACTCTCACTTGGATGTAGGTATAAGATTGGTAGAGGCTTTTGTTTACATGTTTGATATGAAGAATCATGTGTATTAAATGAGGTTGGGATGTGGTATGAATATATGGAAATATAGGAAATATCTTATATTTTATTTCCTTTTTACCTATTTATGTGATCAACCCAGTAGGATATTAGTCTTGTATAATTGTATATAAACATCTCATTTAGTTATCACATCTTCAATTGATTTATTACATTTATATAATTTGATCTATTTTATTCTTTATTATTTTACTATTATTTCACAATTTGATATAAGGGGTATATCCTCCCCACAATACCACCTTTAGACACTCACTACTAGTTAGAAGCCTATGGAATATAATGAGGCATGTCTCAGGCCGTGTTGCAGTTCAGTTTGGTTATTGTTTGGAGTGATCTGGTCTAAGGAATTAAAAATTAGAATCAATGGTGTTTTTTATTTTTTAATATTTGGGATGTGTTATCTAAGAGATATAATGATGTTTTAGGTCCTATGATGGATACTTGGATAATGCATCATGAACACCCATTTGGTTAGGAAGTCTAGGTTACCAAGGGTCTGGGATTGTTGTTCTTAGTATGTGATGTTATAGTTTTATGATTCCAACTCATTTGATACACATGGTATTTAGAATTTTAATTTATTATAGATTTTAATCTTGGATGTTTTGGAAAGAGGCATCTCATGTATCATTCTTGGTATATAGGGATTTATATGAAACATAAGACTATTACTATGTAATTTCACTGAAGACAAGGCTTTTCTATTTATAGTGTCAGTAAAATATCATATGAAGTTTTCCATATAAATTCTTGGTGGAATTATACTCAGATAGAACACCTTGTGTATGTATTTTATTCAGATAGTAAGTCATGTGGATTCTATAGTGAGATGATCAATGATGATGATGATGATATAATCCTTCTATTAGTGGACATGTGATGACCTTTTTAGGTCAACATAGTCATTAAATTCATTGATAATGAAACCCTTGTGGGTTTTGTTATTTGGGTTCAGTTACTTCAAGTTTTAGTAACAACCTATATGGTGTTTTCCCGTAAATCCTCGAATTACATTCTACTTAACCAAACCATGTGGCTGTGGTTCATTATATATGGATCATCTATGATAATGTTTTTTATTATGGAAGTAATGATCAATGTGGTTTTGATTATTGAAGGATAATTATTTTAGGTAGATGATTTATGAGAATCAATTCTTGGTGGGTTGGTGGTTTTTTAAGTGATTCCATTGGATGCGGCGTGTGGGTTCCCTAAAGTTGGGCAATGATTCTCAACACCTAATTCATACAATGTATCAGTAAAATTGGAGATGGTGGTTGGGAAATTCGGATTCCATGGATCATTGATATGGGATTGTATTTGGTATCTTGTGGTATGTGACATTTTATGAGACTTTACATATAGTCTAGATAGGAGACCTAGTGACCTTTGGTTTCAACTCAGACCATGGTGAGTTGGTGGCTTGTATGATCAATAGAAACAAGTAAGAGTTGTTGGATTGTTCTTGTGAGTACCTCAGAGATGGAAAGGCATGGGTAGATTACTTGAGTTGAGATTTATATATGGGAGGTTAAATCAAGTTTATGTAAATGGTATTGATATTCCTTGGGGTTCTATGAGAATAAAATTTTGTGTTCTAGTGACTTTGGAAGTGAGGCACTTAGAGTACCTTGGTTTTGGGAATGAATTCAAAGGATAAAACCATTTGAGTTCCTAAAACTATTGAATTTGGATGCACATTAGATGTGTAGTGAGATATTGGGTGGATACTCATGAATTGGAATGGATCCGAATGACAATTAATCATGTGTTCATCTTGAAGATCTAACATGCCATAGAGCATAGCCAGTGGTTTTAGCACTTGAGACAAGTTTTAGTGATGTACAAATTATGCGATCATAAATAAGGTTTTATGACTGGGTGTTACATGAGTGTATCTACATTATATTGATTTACATTGAGACATCTTTTTGTTTTAATGAAGTTCTTTTTGTTTTATAAATTAGTGGGAAACTATATATCATTTTAGCATCGATCATGATTATGAATTCTAGGGGGAATAGTTTCTTGAGGATTGGATCAAAATGGAATGGTCACTTTGTGGTAGAGGAGACATTAAAAATAGATTGGGTGTGGTGGTATAACCAATCTGGGTAGGTTTTTGTCATATTTTGGTAGGAAAAGGGCCTCAGATTAGGATAAGTGACATGTAGGTGACGTGGTACTGATTGAGTGTCACAATTAAGGATCTATAAGGAAATATATACAATGTTGAGTCCACCATAGGCTATTGGAGGTAATGAACCTCACTTTATATTTAATTTCATCAATTTTTGTGGATGAGGTTCTCATAAACCAGGTGAAAATAACTTTAACTTTTTTTAATGGAGCATGCTTATGAGAGAGTTTGTACACATCTAACCATTAGGTTCATCTAAAGACATGATAGAGGTGGTAGAGACCAGGAATTTGATTCAATGGTTTGACAAGAAGGATGTTCCCATACTGGGGATTTTGATATTAGTTGTCGGTGCAAAAAAATTTATGATAGAAGGTTTGTGGAGGTACAGGATCATTTTATGGACGATCATTATGGAATTTTTATATCAGTGAGTAAATGGGTATGGTTCATTGGGATTACTTGGTGAATGTTAGATTCAACTTTATCTATACTATTAGAGGGAGTCTAGGAATTGGGTTCAATATTGGGGTAAATTTTAAATGACTTGATCATGATTGGGTTAGAGGTATGTTGGTGCTTGTGGAATAAAAGAGCACGACGAAGGATATAGAAAAATGAGGTCTCAACTATGAAAATAATACTAGAGTTCATTTTGAGGCTTCATTGGATATATTAGAATGATATCATGTTACCTTTTGGAGTAGAGGCATTGAGATTGGGTAATTGGGAAACACATTAGTAGGTGTAGCTAAGTGTTTTTTAGATATTTCAGCTAGTGGGAGTTTGACCATAGGGTTTTCATGTAATTTTATGTGGGGAGTTAGAAGTTATATCGAGTATGTTGAATAAATATTATAGGTATGTTTTGAGTGCTGTCTTTGGATTTTGAGGAGAATCCATCATTATCATATTATGCTTGGATTGTGGATGTTCATCCATATGGGAAATGAAATTATAAATGAGAGTTTTTATTGGTATTGAATAAAAATCTCATGTGTGTTTGAGTGTGGTGTGTTAGAAACCATGATCAGTATGCCATCATAACATTGAGGATGTGGTTTGATATACAATTTTGTCATTGGGGAGACACTATAGATTGAAATAATATTTTGTGAGATAATCCTTATGGTGGGGAGCACCATGATCCAAGTGATAAATTTGACGAAGAAACATTTTGTTCCTCAGGATATACAAACATGAGAAAGCACTATTTCTATGAATTTATAATGAAATTGAGAAGTGGCTCATGTTTCTATGGATTCAGTGCCTTATGTTCATGAGTTATCTGTGATAGCATGTTGGGAATACAAAGTTAGAGAATAACTATTTAAATGAGAATTGATGATTAGGGTAGGTTGAAATGTATGAACAAATGACCATCAAGACTTATCAGGGATAATAAGTGTTAAGGTGGAGAGTTTTTAATACCTCATGTACATATAGGTCTTTTAAATTCAAAAGGAATTTTAATTTTTGAGTTTTGGGGATGGAAATTAGTTGGGAATCATGGTTCATAATGGAATTATAAATATTTGGATTCATTAAATAAAAGTTTTTGGATAAGGAATCGTGCTCAGGAGGTGTTTAAGGGGCTTAAAGAAGCTTTGGGAAAGGACTGAGTGGCTGTTGTAGTCAAACCAATAGCGAACCATATGCTGACTAATGGAAGGATACCAACTCTCCAGTGGACAAGATAGCAACACTTACAATATGCTGGTGGCCAGTATCGGCTAGTAAGTTGTATTTTTAAATGGGTAATTTTCTATTTTCCCTTGTTTTTTGAAGGGGGAAGCCCCTATCCTCCACACTTGTTGTGAATATGTCCACAGGGCCTCCTACCCTCCCTTTTTTCTTTTTCACCTTGATTTATGGTGGTTTTCTTGGGTGTTTACTTTGACGAATTAAGGTAAAAGCTTGTATCCTCCATTTATTCCATCTTCTCCATCCTTTGTGCTAATTTCATTTAATTTGGTTTTTGAATTTTATGGGTATTTCACTAGAGAATGGTGAAACCACCCATTTTTATGGAGGTTTCATGCAATCTAGGGGGAGTATGTCTCAAGATAATTCCCACTTATCATTGTATCCTATTTTAATAAAGGTACATCACATCATGGACTTATTTAAGCATTTTCATTAAATTTAAATTTATTTAAGGATTTGAATGTTGTGGTATGTTATATATTTTCTTGGTTTAGTGTTGGGGGAATGGAATAGGCCCTTGGTTGATGGTTGGACATGGTATGGGTGTGACGAGGCCACTCAGTAAGTGATTAATCATTTATACCGCGTTGTATAATTTAACGTTAAATTATAAATTGTTAAATAAATTATGAATTGGTTCTAATTAATTAATTTTTTATATTATGGAATGGATTAGATTATTGGGTGATTTTTTGGGATTGGACAGAGTTTGGAAGTGGTTTATAAATAATAAGTAAGATTACTGGAATAGATGACTAAATGTAAATGGATCTGAAAAAAGTTAGGTGATATTTATACAAGAACTTTTGATTTATGCATTTTCTATATACATGTGGGTGTGATTTCAATCCATATATGGTGTTTAGTTATTAAATTTAGTTTTTTATAAATAAATGATCTTTTTAACTTAAAATGAAATTACGTGGAAAAAAAGTGAAAACACCATGTTGGATCATGTTCTATGGTTTGAAACCTTGGACACTTATGATATAGGCCATGACAATGATGTTTTTCCAAAGATACAAAAACCCCTATGTGTAATTTTATGAATTAAATTAAAATGAATTAATTTAGTGGCCCTAGTGAAGGATCCTTTACGAGAACTTTACTTAGTGGTGGTTAGCTAATGGGATGTGTGGCCTAAGGGTTTGTCCATGACGGATCCTTGAGATTCCTTACTTCCTTCATGCTAGTTGGAATGATCTTAGGGTGAGTGTATCTCCACCATGAAGATATGTTTCCTGGGTGGATATACCCGAGGGATAATGTGGATAGGTTGGGTGTGAGAACAGAGCATAGATGATTGGGAGTGAGGATGGAAATGTTTCATATCTTGAGACTGAATCTCCTAGGTCATGACCTTTGTGGACCATGGAGGTTGTGATAAGTTTAAAATTATGCCAAGGGGTGTGATTCCCTCTAGGTTATGAGTGTTTACCTAGGAGATGGTAATGTGACAATGGAACCCATATTTGGTGTCCATGTTTGATGTGACTGTAAGGACCCAATGAATGTCCTCGTGTTGTGTTAAACTTGAGTGGATGAATACAAAGATGGGTAGAGATAGTTATAGGGGTCACCCTAGAACTTTAAATGATGAGTAATATTGACGGGGTTGGGATAAAGATGAAGAGAGTGAGTGTTCAACTATCCCTTCATATATATTTTATTTTATTGTTGGTTATGATATCTTATTTCCTAGGATTCCTAGAAATCTTCTGTTTGTTAAAACACTATTGTGATTGATAAAGATTATATAGAAATAACTACTGATATGGATGAGACCATGGGATTCTTGTAAATTCTAGTATATGGTCTCATGATTTATTGGAGAAATATTTGTAGTCTGACTAGCATCTAGTGTGTGTCTGGTTGATATAGTTTTGGATGCCTAGGGGTGGTTCCTAGGATCCGGTATCAGCGATGGTGATGGTGTGCATATATGAAGGCCCAATATTATTGGGGTTCCTTTAATGCAGTGAGACCATTATGAAAACCCAATGAGATTAGGATTCAAATGGATAAACATTAGACCATTTTAAATGCTTATAACCATGGGATTCAAATGGAATTCTATGATGTGGGGTGGATTTATATCCCCAAGCATCGATCTTGAATATATCGAGGGTGATTGTTGGATCCCCACAATAATTTCCTTGGATACCCCCTAGGATTGAGTGGAGGCACCAGATATGGTACAACTGATGAACCACATTGTAACACCCCAAGCTTCCACGGTACGCTTCTCTTTGAATAATACAATAGCGTGTGTTGTATGCAACTTCGAGTTCTAACACACCACAACCAATTAAACTAGCCATTATGAATAGTAATACCCAATTTTTAAAATTTTATAAATTTTATCTTTCAAAATGGAATTCATTTTTGGACTTAGAATATCGAAATTAGCTTAGGGTGAATTTTTGGTATTTTTTTGAAAACTTTCAATTTCTGATGAATAGTGGAAAACACTGAGTTATAGTTTAAAACCGAATTTTTATTTAAATAATTAATTATTTTATTTAAATTTATTTTAGTTCAAAGCATATATATAAAACCTGTATATTTTCAATGTAATTCATTGGATTCGTTTCGTAATAATATTAGATATATAAAATTTTATTGAACTTTTCACCGTCTTTTACTCACCTCCTTGGAGCATTTGAAAATTTACTTAAAACTTAATTTTACCACTTCTGTGAGTTGAATTTTAAAAATACAAGAGACACTGTTGATATTAGTAAGTAAAATGCGGTTCAATGAGATGAAATTAATTTTTTGTGAATAGTAACTTTTTACTTTTATTTTCCACGGTTAAAAGTAAATAGGGTAATTAAGGGTAAAAATGATATTATTATTACCCTAAAAAATGTACTAATTCTATTTTATAAGTATAATTAGACCAAAAACAATATTATGAATACAATATGAGCCTATTTGGTCCACTTGTATTAGATTAGGACATTTATTGTTATTTTATTTAAAGAAGAGTTAAAAGAGTTAAAATCAATGTTTAATAACTAAAGAATTTTTAATATAGGGATATACATAAGATAAATTAGACTATAAATATTAATTAAAAAGATAAAAAGATTTTATAAATAATTGTATTTTATTTATATTTTTTAGACATTAAATAATTTAATTTATTTATGATACAATGATGATACAGTAATTACCTAATTAATGAAATATTAAAATAATTGATATTATAAATATCCAAATAAATGTAATTTCAGACTTTTTATGAATTCAAATAATTTTATAGGTTAATATGAAATGTTGTGGATGGTTATATGATTTTTTTAGAAGTAATAATTCTATTATGAATTTAGAAAAAAACAAAATACCAAATAGTGTCAAAATTGAAATAATAGAGTTTTTAAAACAAATATTATACTATTAATTGATATTATATTCCTAAAAATATAAAGTTTATCCAAAATACTTATATAATGATAGGTGTATCATTAATTAACCACTTGGGGTTCTCTTGTAAGTTTATAGTAAGTTTATTAACCATATAATATAAAAATACAAAGAGACATGATAAATGTCAAACTATTTAACTAAGAGCTAAATCTAAAAGATAAAGTTAATATAGTGAACCAAACCTATCTAAAACCTATTGGTTGAGTGGTTTTTGACCCATCTCCACCTTATACTTTAATTAATTCATTTTGGTTCTATTAGAAACCGAAAATTTTTTTATTATAAAATAATATTTCTAGCTTTTCCTAAGGCGACCCTCACCCCTCTTATAAAATGGCACCCCCTTCTCTCTAATTCACACCTTAAAAGTCTTTTGGATCAGCCAAAACTTGCCCAAATACCCTATAAACTATCCTCCCTTCATCCTAGAGGCCTTAATTTAGTCAGAAAGCCAACTTAAGGATCCCTTTTGATCAAATCAATAGGAATAACCCGAAGAAGAGGTAAATATTTCATCACCTCTTTCAAGTTCCTTTCTTCTTCCACTTCCTCTTTCTTTGTTATTTCTATTATAAAATAATAAATCCAGTATCTTCTATATAATTTGATTTTATTATAAATATGGTAAACCATATTCATTATTCTATCCATCCTTTGAATGACATGTCACTATACGTGTGTACATACGACTTACCATCTCCACATCGTGGTGTAATTGTTATTCAATACATTATTATTTGGATGAGTATAATAATGATGTGTAATTTATGTAAATAATAAATATAACATGATAATTATTATTTATATATGATATACCATCAAATTATATATTATTTTAATACAAAATAATGATATTGTCGCTCGTGCGTACGTACGGATTACCGTTACCACGAACGCGATGAGATTCATTCTCCATCATATCCATTCAAGAATAATTTTCATTAGATGATTAAAGACAATGTTTAAAGACTTAATATAATTATAAATATGAATAAGATACATCCTATCCATAACAAACATTTATTATGTAACAAATTATATAACGGAAAATGAATTAATTAACACCCAAAACGACAATAATACTAAGATATTATTAACAAAGAAATATTAAAAGATCATATATGATATCATATTAATGTATATGGTTATTTTATAATTTAATAACAATTATTTCTCCATTATATAGGAGGTTAAAATATCCTTGACCAATGAAAAGTACAAGGTTAGGGTTAATTTCACAATCTCTTTATTATCTGAGGTTGTTTTTACATAAGTATCTACTGGGACTTCTTTATCATCCACATCCATGTTTCTCAAAAATGTATTCCAAAACATTTTTTATATTTAATATACTATGGGTTAAATTAATTTATACCTTTTTTTTAATTTTTATAAAATGGTTTGAAATGAATATTTTTGTCTTTTTCCAAACAGGGTACTTTATGAAGTTTTCCACAAAATTAAGGTAAAAATGTTTTTCTTAACTTATACAGCGGGTGCAGCTATTTTCGGCCGTTATAACATTGTAAAAGCTTTACTTACAAGCTTATAATAATATTTTCAAATATAAATGTTTTATTTTATAATTTGGTGACCTTTAAATTATTTCAAAATAGAAAGAGATATTTCTCTAAAAAGTTTTTGATTTCATCTATGTCAACATCCTTTGATGGATTTTAAGTTTTTCTTAAGTTGATTTATTATGATACCAAACTTCTATATTGTATTGAAGGTTTTGTGATATGTTTGAATATGGATGTGTTATTTCATACCATTCATGGTTTATGGATAAAGTATTGACATTTTGTATGCCAGTTTTAATACGAATGTTTATGTTATGTTTAAACCTTTTCATATGGGGAATGCATTGGACTTAGTAAGTGATGGGTAGAGCTTGCTATAGATCCTCAATGCATCTGTAGGTCTCATGAGACAAACTAGTGTCTTGGAACAAGTCCTTGATAAAATATTATTTTTAGTCTTGGCACAGGGCCTTGACTATGTGGTTATGAAAGTCTGGCATTATGCATTCCATCATTATGAAAATGGATATTGATATTGCATGTGATTATTCAACTTGTAGAATATCCATGTGAGTAAATAAATGGAATTATTTTGATTTATATTTTCCATATTATGATGAAGTTTATATTGAAAAGTCTTTTATTTTAGTTATATACATTACCTTAAATGTTTATGCTTATTTATGAAAGTTTCCGCTATATTGTTATCCTTACTGAGCATCTGAGCTCACCCATTTCTATGTTTTATTTTTCCCAAGATGAGAAGAAGTATATTATGACTGACCTGCAAGTATAGTCTATGGGATCTCAGTGTTTTCCATGGAGACAATGTTGTTGTAGTTTTCCATTTTATGATGTAATGTAAACCTTGTAAATGTATCTAGTACTTCCAAGGCTACTAAACTAATCAGTCTTTCAAGATTTGATCTTTTGTGATCATGCCAATGTTATGTAATAATGCACCGACTCTGGGTATCTAGGGTCAGGGCATTACAGTTGGTATTAGAGTAATTTTAGTATAAACCTTGGAATTAAGATTTAGATAAACTCTAATTAGAGCACATAGCCCTAAGATAGACTTTGAGGATTAGTATAGAAGAACTTCCAAGAATTTTGGTATTGTAGAAATTTTGGGAGTTTTTCAAGAAATACATCCCTGTCTGGATATGAGAAAGTAGAGGTGGATCTGGCATAGATGTACCTAGGGGTAAAACCCATAAACACCGCTTTGAGCTAGACTCGAACATGAACTAGTGCATGACAACGGGCCTTGCTGCACTCTTGGTTACGACACTCTCGAGGGATATTCTTAGGATAATTATCATTTTCTTGACAAAGCATTATGAAGGGTTTATGAGTATATACTTCCTCAAAGAATTTTTTTATGATTATGTATTATATCCAAAAACTGTTCAATTTATGTTAAGTGTTTTACAAGTTTGGATTTATGTATTGCAATTCATAAACTAATCTAGTTTATGCCATTGTTTATAAATGACACATAGTAGAAGGAATGGAAACCGTATCAATGCACATACTCCATGTAGGTATTTCTCATTTTCTCAAGACAATTATAGTGGAGCTGGTGATACAACTGGTGCTGATCAACTTATCACTATATTGGGACAACTCACTCGGGCTATGAATAATAACCTTACCTGAATGAAGAACCCTGATCCGCAGCATGGAGGATCAATGTTAGATCGCTTCATGAGGTAACAACCACCAAAATTAAATGGGGGTACAGATCCACTAGTAGCTGAGAAATGGATAAATTCCTTAGAGAAAATATTCCATGCCTTGGGGAGTAGTGAATTGGAAAAAGTTTTTGTTGAAGTTTACCGCCTCACTGGAGATGCTGATCAATGGTGGTCCTTGATTCAAAACACAAAGTAAGATGATGAAGTATCAAATATGGAATAGATGGAGTTTAAAGAAATTTTCTTAGTAAAATACTTTCCTCATGACCATCGAGAAGATATGGAAAGGAAATTTCAGAGTCTGAGGAAAAAGGAGGATGAGAATGTCACAAAGTATGAAGCTAACTTTACAACGTTAGTGAGGCTTGCGATAGATTATATACATAACTTAAGAATTAAGATTGATCATTTCTTTGATGGGTTAAAACCATTTCTCCTTCAAGCATTAGTCTCACAATCCTTCTCATCGTATGAAGATATTATCTCCTATGCTATCAAGACAGAAAAATATTTCTCTAAGTCTTATGACTTTAAAGAAAATCAAGAGAAGAAGAGAACTGCTAAACACTCTAGAAATGGAAATAAGGGGAAGAAGGGAAAAGTTGAATATCCATCCTTCAGTAAATGTGGGAAGAAACACCTTGGTACTTGCCGGAAGGGAATGTGAGTCTATTACAAGTGTGGTGAAAAAGGCCACCAAGATCGTTATTTTAAGGTGAAGAAAGAGGCTGTCGATGTTGAATGCTAAAATTGTAGAGAAAAGGGACATTATACAAATGAATGTCCTAAGTGTCAGGGGAACTTACCTCAAAAAAGGCCAAGGGATCAAGTCCATGATTATACTATCACTACTGATGAGGTTGAAGCTCAAAAAGACGTAGTGGCAGGTAATTTAATGGTTTCCTCAAGTTTAGCCAATGATTTATTTGATTATGGATCATCGCATTGTTTCATATCTTCCTAGTTTGCTAAGAAAATTAGATATTTCCAATTTGATTTAACAAGGGAGTTGTTAGTCAAAACTTATAAGGGATTTATCATTGCAACAAAGTTTTGTGAATGAGTCCCCATTAGGGAATTTAAATGTTCTTTATCTGCTGATCTCAACGTCATAACCATGATTGAATTTGATATAATCCTTGGTTTGGGTTAGATTTAAGACCATGATGAAAAATTTACTATAAGACGAAGGAGGTTACTATTTTTGATGACGATGATAAAGAACACCTTATCTTTAGAGAAGAATCATCACCACCTAATTGTTATCTAGATCCACCCCCAGTAGCTCAATTAAATTCAATTATTGGGGAGGAAGAGAATGAAATAACTGTGGGTGAGGACAGTAATTTTCAAATAGAGGATGTACCTATTGTGAAAGAATATGTTGATGTGTTTCTAGAAGATTTACCTGGACATCCTCCAAAATGAGAAATTAAGTTTCCATTAATTTAATTCCTGGATCAAGGCCCATATTGAAGACCCCTTATATAATGGACACCGTGGAATTAGTGGAACTAATGAAAAAACCAGAGGAACTGAGTAATAAAAAATTTATTCTCCCTAGTATTTCTCCATGGGGAGCCTCTGTCCTTTTTGATTAGAAGAAATATGGATCTATGAGGTTGTGCATTGACTACAGGGAGATAAATTCTATAATAATAATGAACAAGTATCCCCTACCTCGCATTGATGATTTATTTGACCAACTTCATGGAGCTCAATTATTTTCAAAGGTTGACCTTATATTTGTATATCATCAGCTGTGTGTGAAGAAGGAAGACATTCCAAAAACATCATTTCGAACCAGGTACGGTCATTATGAGTTTACAGTAATGCCTTTTGGATTGACTAATGTACCCTCTGTCTTTATGGATCTAATGAATAGAGTTATCAAGGAATATCTTGATGAATTTGTAGTGGTATTTATTTATAATATCGTGGTATACTCCAATAGATATGAAGATCATGAAAATCACTTGTGCATTATCCTGAAGAATTTTAAAAGACACGAATTATATGGGAAGTTTAGCAAGTGTGAATTATGGATTCAGGAGATATATTTTCTTGGACATATTGTCTCTACAGATGGAATATCTATTGATCCTTCTAAGACCAAGGCAATACAATAATGGATAGCACCAATGAGTATAACCGAGGTACGCAGTTTTATTGGTTTAGCAGGTTATTATCGGTGTTTCGTCAATAATTTTGCCTAATTTTCTAACCCATTAACCAAGATCACATGTAAAGGGGTTAAATTTGTTTGGAAAAAAGAGTGTGAAGAATGTTTTGAATAACTAAAGAGAAGATTATTGAATGCTCCTATATTGACTCTACCATCGGGGAATGATGGGTTTGTTATTTATAGTGATGAATCAAAGAAAGGAATTGGTTGTTTCCTTATGCAGAATGATAGGGTTATTACCTACACATCACGACAGCTAAAAATTCATGAGAAAATCTATCCTACTCATGATATTGAGTTAGCAGCTTTAATATTTTCTTTGAAGATATCGAGAAATTATCTCTATGGTGAAAAATGTGAGATATATACCGATCAAAAGACTTTGAAATATATTTTCTCACAGAAAGAACACAACATGAGGCAAAGGAGATGGATTGAACTACTCAAGGATTATGATTTCACGATACACTACCACCTGTGGAAGGAAAATAAGGTGGAAGATGATTTGAGTAGAAATGATCATGGAGTTTTGAACAAGATGAGAGTTAAAAGGGATCCTATTCTCAAGGATCTAGTAATGATGGATATGGGAATAACCATGGATGGTGGATCATCAATACTTTTTCAAATGGTTTCTAAAATATCTTTACTAGAAAGGATAAAGAGTTCTCAAACTAGTGATGAAGAGTTTCAAAAGAAGATTAAAGCTGTGAATAACGGGAGGTTGAGTGACTTCATATATAAAGATGGAATTTTGAAATTTGGGAAGAGACACTGTGTTCCTGATATACCTGATCTAAAAAGGGAATTGTTGGATGATGCTCATATTTCCAATTTCTCTATACACCATGGGAGCACCAAAATTTATAGAGATTTGAAGGAACATTTTTGGTGGGATAAAATGAAAAGGGAGAGTTCTTATTTTGTGTCAAGATGTATGGTTTGTCAACAAGTGAAAGATGGAAGGCAACAACCTAGAGGAGTCATGAAACCTATTCCCATACCTGAATGGAAATGTGATGATATCACAATGGAATTTGTCATGGGACTACCAAAGACTCCTAGAAGGAATGATACAATATGGGTCATTGTTGATCATCCTACCAAGTTAGAACATTTTCTTGCTACAAGAGAAGATTTACCACTTGAATGATTAGAAAGACTATATTTTAAAGAAGTTGTAAGACTTCATGGAGTACCACTATCAATTGTTTCTGATCCTGATCCCCATTTTACATCATGATTCTGGAAAAGTCTTCAGAAAGCCCTGGATAATGAACTTTGTTTGAGAACTACCTACTACCCTCAAACTGATGGAAAATTAGAATGTACTATTCAAACCTTAGAAGACATGTTGAGATCTTGCTCACTCGACTTTCAAGGTATGTGGGTCAATATTTATCTCTGGCAGAATTTTCCTATAACAATAGCTTCCATCCAAGTATTCAGATGACACCATATAAAGCATTATACAGAAATAGATGTCACATACTGACCTGTTGGGATGATGTTGGGGAAAGAAAACTCGTAGGCCCATAACTTGTGGAGGAAACGATGGAAAATGTGAAGGTAATCCAAACCCACATCAAAGTAGCTCAAAGTAAGCAGAAGAGCTATGCTGATAACTGAAGGAAGGATTTGTAATTTCAAGTAGGAGATCATGTTTTCTTGAAGGTATCTCCAGGGAAGGGTGTTATAAGTTTTGGTAAAAAGGGAAAATCGAGTCCCAGGTACATCAGACATTTTGAAATTCTAGAACGAATTGGGGCTATAGCTTACCATTTGGCAATGTTTCCAAGTCTCTCCAAAGTTCACGATGTGTTCCACGTATCACTATTGAGAAAATACATGCCTGACCCAACGCATGTACTCACCTATGAGGAATTAGAACTGGAACCCGATCTGACTTATTGCGAAGATCCTGTCAAGGTTCTTGATATAAGAGAACACATGCTGATAAACTAGACGACTCATCTGGTAAAAGTTCTATGGAGAAAAAATAAGATGGAAGAGGAAACATGGGAACCCGAGGAACTTATGATGAAGAACCACCCGAGTCTTTTTACACAGTAATACTCTAGAAATTTCGAGGACGAAATTATTTGAAGGATGGGAGAATGTAACACCCCAATCATTCACGGTACGCTTCTCTTTGAATAATACAATAGCGTGTGTTGTACGCAACTTCAAGTTCTAACACACCACAACCAATCAAACTAGCCGTTATGAATAGTAATACCCACTTTTTGAAATTTTATAAATTTTATATTTCAAAATGGACTTAATTTTTGGATTCAGAATATCAAAATTAGCTTAGGGTGAATTTTTGGTATTTTTCTGAAAACTTTCAATTTTTGATGAATAGTGAAAAACTCTCAGTTATAGTTTAAAACTGAATTTTTATTTAAATAATTAATTATTTTATTGAAATTTATTTTAGGTCAAAATAGATACATAATACCTGTATATGTTCAATGTAATTCATTGGAGTCATTTTGTAATAATATTAGATATATAAAATTTTATTGAACTTTTCACTATCTTTTACCCACCTCCTAGGAGAATTTTCAAATTTATATAAAACTTAATTTTACCGCTTCTGTGAGTTGAATTTTAAAAATCCGAGAGACATGGTTGATATTAGTATGTAAAATGTGGTTCAATGAGATGAAAATAATTTTTTTATGAATAATAAGTTTTTTACTTTTATTTACCACAGTTAAAAGTAAATAGGGAAATTAAGGGTAAAAATGATATTATTATTACCCAAACACATGTCCTAATTCTATTGGATAAGTATAATTCGACCAAAAAAAACCTTATGAATAAAATATGAACCTCTTTGGTCCACTTGGATTAGATTAGGACATTTATTATTATTGTATTTAAAGAAGAGTTAAAAGAGTTAAAATCAAAGTTTAATAAATAAGAAATTTTTAATATAGGTTTATACATAAGATAAATTCGACTATAAATATTAATTAGAAACCTAAAAATATTTCCTACATAATAGTATTTTATTTATATTTTTTAGACATTAAATAATTTAATTTATTTATGACACAATGATGATGTAGTAATTACCTAATTAATGAAATATTAAAATAATTGTAATTATAAAGATCCAAATAAATGTAATTTGAGAATTTTTATGAATTAAACTAATTTTATAGTTGAATATGACATGTTAGGGTTGTTTAGATGAATTTTTTAAGTAATAATGCTGTTATGAGTTTAGAAAAAATAAAATACCAAATAGTGTCAAAATTGACATAAAAGAGTTTTTAAAACAAATATTATATTATTAATTGATATTCTATTCCTAAAAATATAAGTTTCAGAAAAAAGACTTATATAATGATAGGTATATCATTAATTAACCACTTGGGATTCTCTTGGAAGTTTATAGTAAGTTTATTAACCATATAATATAAAAACACAAAGAGACATGGTAAATGCCAAACTATTTAACTAAGAGTTAAATCTAAAAGATAAAGTCATTATAGTGACCCAAACCTATATAAAACCTATTGGTTGAGTATTTTTAGACCCATAACCACCTTATCCCATAAATAATTTATTTTTGAACCATTAGAAACCGAAAATAATTTTATTATAAAACAATATTTCTAGATTTTCCTAAGGTGCCTCTCACCTCTCTTATAAAAGGGCACTCCCCCTTCTCTCTAATTCACACATTAAAAGCCTTTTGGCTCGACCAACCCCTGACCAAATACCCTATAAATTGTCCTCCCTTTATCCTATAGGCCTTAATTTAGTTATAAATCCAACATAAGGAGCCCTTTTGATCAAATCAAAAGGAAGAACCCGAAGAAGAGGTAAATATTTCATCACCTCTTTCAAGTTCCTTTCTTCTTCCACTTCCTCTTTATTTGTTATTTCTATTTTAAAACAATATCTCTAGTATATTCTATATACTTTGATGTTATTATAAATATTTTATAACCATATTCATTATTCTATCCATTCTTTGAATGACATGTCACCATACATGCGTATGTACGACTTACCGTCTCCAAGTTGTGGTGCAATTTTTATTCAATAAATTATTATTTGGATGGGTATAATAATGATGTGTAATTTATATTATAAATATTTTACAACCATATTCATTATTCTATCCATTCTTTGAATGACATGTCACCATACGTGCGTACGTATGGCTTACCGTCTCCACGTTGTGGTGTAATTGTTATTCAATACATTATTATTTGGATGGGTATAATAATGATGTGTAATTTAAGTAAATAATAAATATAACATGATAATGATTCTATATATATGATATAACATCAAATTATATATTATTTTAATATCAAAATAATGATATTGTCGCTCATGAATACGTATGTATTACCGTCTCCACGAACGCGATGAGATTCATTCCCCATCGTATCCATTCAAGACTAATTTTCATTAGATGATTAAATATAATGTTTAAAGACTTAATATAATTTTGAATATGAATAAGATACATCCTATGTTGATTCAATCAGGTTTTCCTTATGAATTTTCCATTCCTTCATGTTTGGGGAGATTGTTGAATCAATAAGGTTTTCTTATGACTTTACCATTATTTATTGTTTTGAAAACCACAAACACCTTATCTTAAGAAAAATTTCATTCTACCCTATGTTTTACTTTCATAGGGAAAATATTTCTTCCCCAAGGAAATTTATCCTTACCATTTTTTTCATTGTTCAATTTGTCTAACTATAAAATTCTGTTTCATATCCAAAACCTCAGAATCCAAAAATACTTAGATATAGAGAATTCTATTTTCAGGATCCGAGTTCTGAATCAGTGTTCTCCGAATTCAGACTCCAAACTCTTATGAGTTCTAAATCCAAATTCTCATGAACTCTAACTCCAAAATTTGTAAGTTCTGACTCCGAATTCTCATGAACCTTAACTCCAAAATTTGGAAGTTCTGACTCCGAATTCTCATGAACTCTGACTCCGAATTTTGTAAGTTCAGGTTTCAAATCCTGGTGAATCCAGATTCTGAATTTCCTTGAAATTTAGACTCCATAATTCTATATAGTTTATGTTCCAAATTCCTTAGAAAATAGAATCCTAATATCCTTTTATTATAGACACTGAATGTGTTTTCGGTTAGACTCTGAACGTTTATTTTCTTACATTCTGCATATTTGATTTTGGTTATGTAACCATATTTTTGCTTACACTTGTTTGGTTATAAAATAATATCGTACATTCTGTTTCTAACTAACCGTTGTTTGAGTGACACATGTACAGGTCCCTATGAAATTCAAGGAAAAATATAACCATTGGAGGAGGGAGCTGACCGATTGGATATTTTCCTATAAATAAGAGCTCATTTGAAAGAGCTCACAACTTTGATGAACTATTTTATGACTCTAGAGATTACATGCTGTTGAAGTGATTTCTAGAGAGAGACTCTCATGATTAGTGCGTACTAAAATTCTTGTTCAGATTTTCTTTATGTGACTCCGATTGTTGCTATGTATAATCGAGGGATTTTGGGGATAGGAAGAGAGAGGTGCCGACTACCTTAAAGTTGAGGACTTGCAGGGATAACAAGACATAATATGATCTTCATATCGAGGGATTACCCTGGTGTGGGTAAGATATAATTTCTTGGAAGTATAAATCAAGGGACCTTTATCCAAGGGTATTGAATACCCTTCTCT
Organism: Viscum album; assembly: GCA_963277665.1. Taxonomy (NCBI): domain Eukaryota; kingdom Viridiplantae; phylum Streptophyta; class Magnoliopsida; order Santalales; family Viscaceae; genus Viscum; species Viscum album. The sequence continues at coordinate 69,846 of CAUJRU010000801.1, forward strand.
CTGGGATAAAAGATTTACTAGTTGTTACTTGTTCTGTTACAAGTTTTCTGCATCATTTTATTTGTTGAGAAAAGTATAACTATCTTATACTTTTTTATACTTGTATACTCTAATTTAGTGAGATTCTATACACTTTAAGGTATTATATTTTTCTTTGTAAACTTTCATTAAGTTTCATTTTTTCCAGAACCATATTTTCGGAATCACTTTCTCGGAATCATATTTCTGGAATCTAGAGAGTGTGTATAACTAGAGGTTTTGTGAATTACCTTATTTAACCTTGTTAAACATATTCACCTTTAAAAGTTCCAAAGAATTTTTAAAGAATATAATTTCACCCCCCTCTTGTATTTTGAGAATCATTAGATACTACATTATGTATCTATATTATGTCAGTCCTACATTTGGTATTATAGAGTATATCATACTACACATACCATCTCAACAATTGGTATCAGAGGATTGGTTCAATCTGAATTAATCTCATGATTAGATTCAGAAGAGAATTAATCTTTTTCTTATTTTCGGATTCATATTTTCAGACTCATAATGTTCAGATTCATATTTTTCTTAGAGATACTCTTGTTCTATATTTTTCTTATTAAGAAATATTTTCCTTGTTTACAAACTTTTGTTACTAAAAAGTTTATGTGGAAGATTTTCCTTAAGATGGCGGGAATCAATATTGGTTCCATAGATAATCTAAATCCAACCTGACCACATATTTTTGATGGAAATTATTACAGATATTGGAGAGTTCACATGAAGAAATTAATTATCAATACTGGAGTAGATAATTTTGTTATGCTTACTGGAGGATATAAAATTCCTGACAAGGAAGTTTGTACTTTCACTAATCAAGAAAAGCATGAATATCAACATAATTATAAGGTACATAATAATTTTCTTTGTTCCATGACTAGAAATATGTATATACAAATTTAATCTTGTGAAACAGAAAATTTTATATGGAAAAAACTTGAAGTTACACACTTTTTAACTTCCAAAGTTATTCAAACTAGAAGAGCCATGCTCAGAGCTGAATATCATGGTTTTTTCTTTCCTTATGGAGAATACATATGTAAACTGCAACAGAGATTTATGACTATTGTTAATAGTTTTAAATCTATGGGTGATAAAGGATTAGATGATGAATCCCTTATTGATAATATCATAGAAATCATGCCCAATGAGTGGGAATCCAAGAGAACAACTATTGATGAAAATATAAAGGTTAATCAGATTTCTCTCGATGAAATTTTTGGAACTCTTCTTCAACATGAGACTATAATGAAGAGAGATGCTGATAATGTAAAGAAGAAGAATGAGAATGGTAGTGTTGCTTTTACTAAAACTTCAAATTGTATGAAAGCCAAAACTCCTAAGAGAGTTACAAGATCCAAATCTAAGAATATTTTTATACAATCTGAATCTAGTAGAAGTGAATCTTCAGAAAATAAGTTAGAAAATCTTTCTCAAAGTATGAAAAATATTTTTTTATAGAATAAATTTCAATCCAGATATAAGAAGAAAGAAAGGAAAGATAAGAAAGATTCAGAAGTTACATGTTATGAATGCAAGAGATCTGGACATATAAGACCTGATTGTCCTATGCTTAAAATGAAGAAAATAAAGGAAAAGCATTCTAAGATAAAAAGAAAGAAGTACTACAAAGATAAATCTAAGAAAGTCTTGAAATATAATGACACCTGGAGTGCTAGTGGTGGTAACTCTTCAGATGAATTGTCATATTACGAATCTTCTGGACAAAATAATCTTGGTCTAATATCCAGAGTACCTATTGAAAATCATTTCTTAATGGCTAAGGCACACAATGCTGAATCGATGACCAATGTTTCTTTGAATGCAAATTATAGTAATGATAAACACTATGAATCCTTAGATGAAGAATCTTCTTCTAATAAGGATGATAATTTACCTACCTATGAATAATTTTCTAGGTTTTCTAAGCTTTTTGAGAATGAAAATTCTAAATTCAACAAAAATATTGATAAGGAAAATTATAGGATGCCTATACTTATTAAAGAAATATCAGTTCTTTCTATAGATCTTGATAAGAAAAACCTCGATTTTGAAAGTATTTTAAAAAATCTTGAGGAATTAAATTATGAGAAGGATAAAGTTTCTAAAGATCTAGAAAAAGTAATTTATAAGAAAAATGTTTTTGAGCCTAACTCTAGTTCAAAATAAAATGTTTTGGAAGACAAGAACTTAGTTATCAGAATAAAAATCCGAAATTTTTTCCTTGAGGAAGTGTTTGTCAAACATTACCTTAGGTAAAGAAAATTTTGATAAGATGTACTCTCAAATATGACCTCTAAGGAATAGTTCTGGTTTTGGTTATACTAGTTCTAAACCAGTTTTTAGTAACAATTATTTTGTTCCTCAAAGTGATCCATTCTGTGCTAAGTGTTAGTGTGGTGGGAATTGGGAAAAAGTTGTTCCTTAAATAAAACTCAACCTTTAGGATTTCATAAAACCTATATTTTCTAAGAAAATATGGGTACCTAAGATTTTACTTTCTGAAGTTTCAGGATCCATGAAATTTTGGATTCCAAAAGCCTAACTCTTTTGTTTAAAAGAGAATAGAGAAATTACCAACAACAATACATGGTACTTGGATATTGGATGTTCCCAGCATATGACTGGTAACAAAAACTACTTTGAAAAGATTTTCAAGACGAAAGGTGGAAATGTAACTTTTGAAGATAATGCTCAGGGAGAAATTATTAGTATAGGTAACATCATTTTTCTTGGAAAATATTTGATTTAAAATGTTTTAATTGTTAAGGGTCTTAAGCACAACCTCATTAGAATAAGACAATTATGTGATGAAGGTTACCTTGTGAATTTTAGGAATGAAAAGTGATTAGTACACAATTCCAAGGAAGAGTTTTTTCTTTCTGCCCATAGGCAAGAGAATGTATACACACTAAACTTATAAGACCTTAGGATCCAAGACTTACCTTTCCTTAGTGAAATGGAAGATCATTCTTGGCTGTGGCATAGAAGGTTAGGAAACTATAACCTTAAGAACCTATGTAAAATTTCTAAAAAGAGATTAGTTAAGGATCTACCAGAGCTTAGATTTGATTCTTAAAAAGTTTGTGATACTTGTCAATATGGAAAGAAACATAAATTAAGTTTTAAATTAGTCGGTGAAGTCTCAACTACTGATGCATTATAGTTAGTACATATGGTTCTTTTTGTTCCAACACAAACTAGAAGCATTGAAGGAAAGTATTATGTATTTGTCTTAGTTTATGATTACACTAGATTTATGTGGGTCTATTTTCTAAAAAAGAAGTCTGAATCCTTTTATTATTTCAAAAGTTTTAGATCCCAAGTTAAAAATGAGAAAAACCTTCCTTTGATAACTATTCATAGTGATCATGGAGGAGAATTTCAAAATTCTGATTTTACAACTTTTTGTAGTAAAAAAGGCATTACTGATAACTTCTCAGAACCTAGAACACCTCAAAAGAATGGTGTTGTTGAAAGAAGAAATAGAATTCTTCAAGAAATGACAAGAACCATGTTGAGTGAGTATTTAGTAGCCAAATACTTTTGGGCTGAAGCTGTAAGTACTGCTTGTTATACTATAAATTGATTTTTAATTAGACCTTTTCTTAATAAAACTCCTTATGAGTTATGGAATGGTAGAAAACCTAGACTTTCCTACTTGAAGGTTTTTGGTTGCAAGGTATTCATCCTAAATACTAAAGATAATCTACATAAATTAGCACCAAAATTTGATGAAGGAATTTTCTTAGGCTACTCCATAACTTATAAGGCTTATAGAGTTTTCAATAAAAACACTTATACTGTTGAAGAGACAGTACATGTGAAATTTGATGAAATTGATCCTTTTTTAAACGACCCCTACCTATATCTTCGAATGTGTTTTCAAAAATTGATTATCAACCCATGATAAAAGATCCTTCTGACAAGGAAAATGTCCAAGAAGATAATTCTGAAACATTTACCTCAAAAGATTTCCTACCCTATATTGATGAACATGTTTTACAAATCCCAAATCAGGTGTTTCTTAAGAATCATCCCTGTGATAGTATCATTGGTGATGTGAATCAACCTATAAGGACTAGAAGTTCCTTAAGGAATGAATTAGAAGATTTAGGATTTGTTTCCCAATTAGAACCAAAAAGCACTGATGAAGCTTTAGGTGATGATGATTGGATAAAAGCTACGTAAGATGAACTAAATGAATTCGAAAGGAATAAAGTCTGGACCTTGGTTAAAAGACATAAGGAAACTTATTTTATTGGATTAAAATGGGTTTTTAGAAATAAGTGTGATGAAAATGGAATCATAGTAAGAAATAAAGCTAAATTGGTTGCTAAAGGCTATAATCAACAAGAAGGAATAGACTATGAATAAACCTATGCTGAAGTAGCTAGAGTTAATTCTTTTTGTATTTTACTTTTTTTTGAATCATTCTTCAATTTCAAACATTTTAAAATGGATGTGAAATGTTCTTTCCTTAATGGTTATGTTCAAGAGGAAGTCTTTATTGAAAAACCTCTAGGTTTTGAACATACAAAACATCCTGAACATGTTTTTAGACTTACCAAAGCTTTGTATGGACTTAAGCAAGCCCCTTGATCTTGGTATGATAGAATTACAAGATTTTTACTTCAAAATAATTATGTTAAGGGAAATTCATATCCAACCCTTTTTATAAAGAAAGATACGAAAAATGTTTTGATTGTTCAAATCTATGTTGATGAAATTATATTTGGTTCAACTCAGTAATCATTAACTGATTCCTTTACTGATCTAATGAAATCTGAGTTTGAAATGAGTATGATGGGTGAGTTAACTTTTTTCCTTGGTTTTTAAATATCTCAAAAACCAGAAGGAATATATATATCCCAACATAAGTATATTAAAGATATTCTTAAAAAGTATGGATATGACAACACTAAGAGTATAAGTACTCCCATTGGTACCTCAAACACTCTTGATCTTGATGAAGCTGGAAACTAGTAGATCAAACATCTTTTAGAGGTATGATAGAAAGTTTAATTTACTTAACAGATATTCATCCAGACTTAATGTTTATAGTATGCTTATGTGGAAGATATAAATCCAATCCTAAGGAATCTCATTTAGAGGCAATGAAAATAATTTTTCACTACTTAAATGGAATAATGAATTTAAGACTCTTTTATACATCAGGAAATTATTTTATTTTAAAAAGTTTTTCGAATACTGATTTTTGTGGATGTAGAATGTACTAAAAGATTACATCCAGAACTTTTCATTTATTAGGAGATTCATTAGTTTCCTGGTCTTTTAATAAGCAACACTTAGTAGCACTTTCCACTGCTAAAGCTGAATATGTAGCATCCGGAAACTGTTATGCTCAAGTGTTGTGGATGCAACACACACTCACAGACTATGGTATGAGTTTTACCAAAACAAAAATTTTGTGTGATAATACGAGTTCTATTTACCTTAGTAAAAACCCTTCACATCACTCTCGTGCAAAAAACATAGATATTAGGCATCACATTCTAAGGGATCACACACAAAAAGGAGATATCATTCTTCAATTTATCAGAACACAAGATCAACTTGCTGTTATTTTCAAAAAATCATTACCCTCTGATAGATTTTAATACATTAAACAGAAGTTATGAATGATAACTGTAAGGTAATAATCTTCATTAACTTTCTGTTGAAATCAATCTCCTTACAGTAATAAACTTCTTTCCATATGAGGAGTACATTTTTTTTAGTTTTTCAAAATTTTTCTTAATGAAAATTTTTCATAGTCAGTTTTTTGAAAATTATTGTAATGAAAATTTTCATACTCAAAATGTTTTTAATAAATATTTTCATAATAAAAATTTTCATAATGAATATTTTTGTACTCAAAATTTTTCGTAATGAAGATTTTCGTACTCAAATTTTTCGTAATGGAGTTTTTTGTTTATCAAATTTTTCTAGAATCTAAAATTCTTCAAATTTTTTTTCCTCATTACAAATAATATTCCTGGAAATCTGAATGGTATGTTTCCTTTCTTAGGTTCTCGTAATCATCATTTACTTGCTGGCATTTTCATTTGTTTTTTAAAATTTTTCCGGATTTCCTTTTGCTTAAATTTTAATTTTTTTATTAAAAAACCTCAAAAGATCGGATTCTATCAAATTTTACTTGTGGCTATCATTTCAACCATCAGATCTAAACAGAAGTTTTCTCAACCATTGGATTGAATTTGGAAGTTCAACTATTGTATCAAACGCCTATATAAAGGACCCCCGAAGGATTTTCCCACATCAGATTTCATGCCTTTGCATGCTGAAGCTCTGCCTCCCTTTTAAAAGAACGTTCCGAACCTCTCAAATATTTCTCAAATTCGAATGTATGTTGAATTTCTTTCTCAAGATATTTCTACTGTCAAGTCGATTCTAGAATAACATATTTACAGAGAGAGGTTGGTCCATCTGAATTTCTTTTCCAAATACAATTCCATTATATCCAAGAACATCAGGTTGAATTGATGGGAAAGTGTTTGCATATCAAAGTCAGGAGCTCAAGATGTAGTATATCTGGATTTTATTGTGGAATTTTATGAATCTCTGAGCTTTTTCAAAGAATAATAGAGGAGTAAATTTTCATTCAAAAGATATGGAAAAACATATTCCCTTTAATACACCAAGGCTGCAAGCTTGGTGGGGTTCTCTTATGAAGGGGAAGCTGAATTTTGTTCTTATAAGTTGCCGGATGTTAAAGGTATTTTTGTAAAGGTGAAACATATGGAGTGTCTTGGACTTTCTGATGTCAAGACTCCAAATATTTCTCACCTCTCTAAAAATAATTGGATCCTTGAGTTATGGGTTCAAGGGTTTATCATTCCGAGAAAAGGTGACAAGGACACCTTGAAGAAGAGTGATATGTACTTTCTGAATTTCTTGTTAAACCAAAGGAAGATAACTTTTCAATTTCTAGGCTTAGAACTGCACGGAATACCCAGATGCAAGAAATAAAAGATCTAAATGGGAAGTTGTTTTCTATTGATCAAATTTTGAAAAGATAAAGAGATCTTAGGATAGAGATGGAAGAGAAGCTAGTGAAGTAGGAAGAAGCCTTAAAGGCTCAGGGTGAAATTCTCAAGGCTCAATAAGATAAAATCAAAACTCTTGAAAAGAAAGCAGAGGATTAGGATCAAATTCTTAAGCAAGTAGAGTAATACCACAAAGAGCTCAAAAATCTAAAGACTATAGTCAAGAAGATGATTCCTAAGTAAAAGGAAGGATAACTTTGTTGAAATCCGATCTTTTGTTGTATTTTTCTTCTTGTACAAATTCTTTCCAAACTTAATAAAATTTTTCTTGTTCTCTTGAATTTTTTGTTGTCTTGTACTAATATTTCAGGTACCATAATTTCTTTTCCATTCCCTCAAATTATTTTTGAAAATCACAAAGGGGGAGAAAGGAAAAAAGAATACTAACTAAAGAAGAAATATCCCTAAGTAAGGGGGATCTTTCATTACAAAGACTTCTGTACTCAAGATAATAAAAAATACCATTTCGGAAATCTGGAATATGATCCTTAGTGTTCCAAATCCTAAGTGGGAGTTAGTTATATTCATCTTTGCCCATATTATAAGGGAGATATGTTTTATTTTTCAAAGTCTAGAAAAACATTTTCAAAGTCCTTATAATCCTTTTCATAAGGATGTTTTTGCTTTCCAAAAAGGGAGAGATTATTGAGTCAATAAGGTTTTCCTTATGACTTTTCCATTCCTTCATATTTGGAAAGATATTTAAGTCGATAAGGTTTTCTTATGACTTATTTGTTATTTTGAAAATCAAAAACACCTTATCTTAAGTAAAATTTCATTCTACCCTATGTTTTACTTTCATAAAGAAAATTTTCCTTCCCCAAGAAAATTTATCCTTACCATGTTTTTCATTGTTCATTTTGTCTAACTGTAAAGTTTGGTTTCATATCCAAAACCTCGGAATCCAATAATACTTAGATATAGAGCATTATATTTTCAGGATCTGAGTTCTAACTCTGAGTTCTCTGAATTTAGACTCCGAACTCTTATGAGTTATGACTCCAAATTCTCATAAACTATGACTATGAAATTTGTAAGTTTTGACTCCGAATTCTCATGAACTCTAACTCCAAAATTTGTAAATTCTGACTCCAAATTCTCATTAACTCTGACTCCGAATTTTATAAGTATAGGTTCCGAATCCTGGAGAATCTAGATTTTGAATTTCCTTAAAATTTAGACTCCTTAATTCTATAGAGTTCAGGTTACGAATTCATCATAAAATAGAATATGAATATCTTGATATTATATACACCAAATGTGTTTTTGGTTAGACTTTGAACTTTTATTTGATTACATTCCAAATATTTGATTTTGGTTATGCAACCATATTTTTTCTTACACTTGTTTGGTTATAAAACGATGTTGTACATTCTGTTTCTAACTAACTTTTGTTTGAGTGACACATGTACATGTCCCTCCGAAATTCAAGAAAACATATGACTGTTGGAGGAGGGAGAAAACTGATTGGAGATGTGCCTATAAATAGGAGCTCATTTGAAAGAGCTCAAAACTTTGATGAACTGTTCTATGACTCTAGAGATTACATTCTGTTGAAGTTATTTCTAGAGAGAGACTCTCATTCTTAGTGCGTACTGAACTTCTTGTTCATATTTGATTTGTACGACTTTGATTGTTGCTTTGTACAATCAAGGGCTTCTAGGGATAAGAAGACAGAGGTGGTGAATACCTTAAAGATCGAGGACTTCATTGCTGAGGAAGATAGAGGTGCCGACTCCCTTAAAGTTGAGGGCTTGCGGGGATAACAAGATAGAATCTGATCTTTGTATCGAGGGCTTACCCTGGTGTGGGTGAGACAGACTTTATTGAAAGTATAAATCAAGGGACCTTTATCCAAGGGTGTTGGATACCCTTCTCTTTGGGTTAAAATATTTACTACTTGTTACTTGTTATGTTATAAGTTTTTTGCTGCATTTTATTTGTTGAGGAAAATATAACTATATTTTACTTTCTTATACTTGTATACTCTGATTTAGTGAGATTCTAAATGATTTATGGTAGAATCATTATCTTTGTAAACTTTCATTTTTTTCGGAACCATATTTTCAGAATCACTTTCTTGGAATCATATTTCCGGAATCTAGCAAGTGTGTAGAACTAGAGGTTTTGTGAATTACCTTGTTTAACCTTGTTAAAAACCTTAACCTTTAAAAGTTCCAGAGAATTTTTAAAGAATACAATTCACCCCCTCTTGTATTTTGAGCATCATTAGATACTATATTCAGTATCTATATTATTTCGATCCTACATTTGTTATTATAGAGTATATCATACTACACATACCATCTCAACATCCTATCCATAACAAACATTACTTATGTAACAAAGCATATAAAGGAAAAAAAATTAGTTAACAACCGAAATGATGATAATACTAAGATATTATTAACAAAGCAATATTAAAAGATAATATATGATATCATATTAATGTATATGATTCTTGTATAATTTAATAACAATTATTTCACCATTATACAAGAGGTTAACCTACCATAGAACAAGGAAAAGTACAAGGTAAAGGTTAATTTCATAATCTCTTTATTATCTAAGGATGTTTTAACGTATGTATCTATTAGGACCTATTTATCATTCACATCTATGTTTTTTAAAAATGTATTCTAAAATATTTTTACTATTTACTAGACTATGGGTTAAATTCATTTATACCCTTGTTTGAATTTTTATATAATGGTTTGAAAGAAATCTTTTCGTCATTTTCCAAATAGTGTACTTTATGACATTTTCCAAAAAATTAAGGTAAGAATGTTTTTTTAACTTATACAGAGGGTGTGGCTATTTCCCGCCATTATAACATCGTCGAAACTTCCCTTACAAGTTTATAAGACTATTTTCAAATATAAGTGTTTTCTTTTTTAATTATTTTACCTTTAAATGATTTCAAAATAGAAAGATATATTTCTCTAAAAAGGTTTTTATTTCATCTATGTTAACATCCTTTGATGGATTTTAAGTTTGTTTAAAGTTTATTTATTATGATATAAAAATTCCATATTGTATTGAAGGTTTTGTGATATGTTTGACTGTGGGTGTGTTATTTCGTACCATTCATGGTTTATGGATAATGTATTGACATTTTTATGCAAGTTTTAATATGAATGTTTATGTTATGTTTAAACCTTTTTATATGGGGAATGAATTGGACTTAGTAAGTGAAGGGTGAAGCTCGCTATAGCTCCTCGATGCATATATAGGTCTCATGAGATAAACTAGTGTCTTGGAACAAGGTCTTGAAAAAATCTTATTTGTAGTCTTAGCATAAGACTTTGACTATGTGGTTATGAAATTCCAGAAATATGCATTCCATCATTATGGAAGTGGATATTGATATTGCATGTGATTATTCAAATAGTAAAATATCCATGTGAGTAAGTTAATGTCATTATTTTGATTTATATTTTCCATATTATGATGAATTTTATGTTGAAAATGCTTTTGTTTTATTTCTATACATTTCCTTAAATGTTTATGCTTATTTATGAAAGTTTCCACTATATTGTTATCCTTACTGAGCATATGAGCTCACCCCTTTCTATGTTTTATTTTTCCCAGGATGCGAATAAGTATATTATGGCTGACCTGCAGGGATAGTCTATGGGATCTCAGTGTTGTCCATGGAAATAATGTTGTTGTAATTTTCCATTTTATGATGTAATGTAAACCTTATGAATGTATCTAGTAATTCCAAGGCAACTAAACAAATTGGTCTTTCAAGACTTGATCATTTGTGATCATGACAATGTTATATAATAATACACCGACTCTGGGTAACTAGGGTCAGGGCATTACACACGTGTTATGAATTCCCTGATGATTAACCATGAGTTCCAGGAGGGTATTACATTCAATTTCATGGTTCTCCTTGGAATCAGTCATGCCTAGACATACAAGATTTCTCAATACCTCCCCATATTAGGAATTAGATGTCAAAATCATATTGAGAAGGCACATGTACTACCATGGGGTTCATCCCTAAGGGATTGTGGATAAGGGATTTATGGTGACAAACCATGATCATCTAATCATCATGATGGTGGTGTGAGAATGAAATCCCCAGAGTGTATACAGAGGTCCCACTAAGGTGATGCTCATTCTTAGATAAATTCCTGAACTATCTGAAGTAGGTATAGTTGATTGGGGTCACAGGCCTGAGAATCGATGAAGATTGTTTATTTATTCATTTATTTCAACAATTTATTAATCTATTCAATTCATATCACATGCACATATCACTGCACCATTGGTTATGTATGGGACTATGCAAGTGGTTCCCTAATAAGTTATGTACTCACACCCTGCTCGGGACACCATTACACTTTGGTACCTGAGCAAGCTCTCACATGGATACTGGTATAGGTTTGGAAGAGGCTCATGTTTTCATGTTTCAACTAGAGTTTCTTGGATATGATAAGAGGATGGGATGTGGAATGTATTACCTACATCATAGGTACTATCTTATATTTATTTCATTAATACCATTTATGTGATTATCCTAGTGGTTGATCAGCCTTGTATAAATATATAACTGTATTTAATTTTATTATCACATATTATATTGATTTATAATCTTTTCATACTCTGGTGTATATGATTATTGGTAATTTTACTATTATTTAACACTCTAATATAAAAGATACAACCACCCCACAGTACCTCCTTAGACCATCACCTCTAGTCGGCACCTCTGGTGTATGAGGAGGCATGCCTAAGGTTGTGTGGGGGTCCGATCATGTTACTATTTAGAGTGAGTTGGGCTAGGGTGATATACAACCCTAGGTTTTAATGATCTTGAATCGCTTCTTGAAGAATTTTTTTTTGAAAATTTCAATGAAATTTTATTATTTAGGAGGGAACTTTTACCCCATAGCACTATCTACACAATACCAAAACATAAACACCTTATGCCTAGTTCAATATTCTAAATATTTTCAAAACACCAAGTAAAATTTTATCAAATTCATTTATATTTTTGGTGGATTTAAATAAATGAAAATAAAATAAATTCCCTAACTATAGAAAGAAATAAATTAATATAATTAAATAAATCATAAACTATGCGTATCATAAACCCCATCACATTTCATTTAAAAAACCTTTGTTTACATGATCTACTCTAGAGAAAAATTAGAAAAAATAAACATCTTATGACACATTCAACTATTATTGAAGAATTAAAGTTATAATGAAGAAACTAATTTTCTCTATTACTTGGACACCAAATTCAATCTTGATCATCAATTTAATTATTTTTCTTATACTTACGTTGTTCAATATATTTACATCACATGTAAAATTTACATTTTATATCACATACCACTCAAAGGAAAGAACACAATTCTATAAAATTTAGACATGAAGTAGATTCTCTGTTTATCTTCTTTTATCCTTTCAGGTAATTTTGGAAATTTATTCTCTACTACCCAGTTTTACCATAATGGAACCATTATCCCCCTTTCTTCTTCATTTTATCAAGTGGTGTGGATTCTCCCTAATATATTTTCTTCCCCTATAATCCAAAACCTTAACCTTTCTCATTTTTCACCATCAACATGGTACTTGATCCTGGACCAACCATGACCTTACAAAAAAAAAACAAATATACTAAGAAGGTCTATTAATGGTTTATATAGTTCATTTAAATTAAAATTCACAACAAACAATAATAACATTTATAATAGTAATTGAAGAATGAAATTAGTGTCCAGGTGAACCTAGAATCTCGAAGTTATTAACATATCCGATCATATTGATAAAATGAGTGGAGACCAAGTAGCATTCCATTATCTTTCACAAAAAAATATTTATTCACTTCATACCGTTCATGCCTAACCTTCCCATGATAGATCCTTTTATGATTATTTATAATTTGATATGAATTTAAGGCTTAATATTTTTTTACACTTATAATCTATGGTAATAAGAATGATTATTTAGAGTTTATATGAATACTTTACATGATTATCATTATCATCAAAATCCTTTTATTTAACAACTTCACCAGCTGGTTTCTTAGGAATAGTTTATTCCAATACAAGAAACATTCCTTCTTATTTGAGAACTATTCTAAAATCATATTAATTATTAAGGAATTTTCTACCATATATTTTCTCATTATCAAGTATTAATGTATTGGAAAATGATGATGATAATTCCATTTATCTACAATATATGATTTTGTTATATGAGTATCATTTTTTATAAATATTTAATAATTCCTTTTATTAAACAGGCTCCCACTAAAAAGATAACCTCTTTTTAAAATCCAATATACCCATTACTAGTCTAAGATTTACATTTTACAAAACAATTATTACCATATTCTATTTCTCTTACCTTTTAGTTATATAGGTATGGAGCCATCCTAATTATATTAAATATGAATCTTAGATAGTCAATAAGACAATTCTTTGTCCAATACATCACAATGATAAACTCAACCTATTCATCTGACATCCTAATCCTATTAGGGTCTCGTAGCTGGTGGAACCCAAATAAATCACCAAGAACAAGAAAGAAAAAGAAAATATATAGTAACCTAGTTATGAAATAAAATACCTAAGGACATTTTAATTTCACATATACTTTCTTTATTTACACAAGATAATCCATGGGAACCCAACTAAGACATGCCATACCTATTTAGATGGTCTATATCTTGATAGGTTCCACTTTGGAAAGAATCTAAGACCTAGTATTTTTGGGGGAATTAAATCTCACCATCACATCTCATGTCATTACTTTTTTTATATATGATTCTAATGATTTAGTTTGGAATCCTATTCCCACCGTCAAACCAATATGTTCGAACAATATCGATATGTAACTCTTTACAGAACTCACAAGTTTGTGTTACTCACCCAAAAATATAAGTAAAGTATATTCATAAATATTTGAATGCATCACATGTATATGGAGAATTTAATTTTTATATAAATGCCAAATTTTATATGAGATTGAAAATATTTATATGAGTAGGCTCAAAGAAACATATATCTAACCCCATTCACCTTTCCAGACAAGGAGTAAGACTCTAGGAAAGTAGGTGGTTTGACCCCATGTCCCTTTACTCGAGGATAATTCAATCACAAGAGAATACTATTCCTAATAATTCTCAACCTAATACACATAAAATATATTTGATAGATAAATTAAATTTAACATATTCAATTACTAAATGAGGCCACGGTAGATGAAAAAATAAATTTGCTATCATACATAGCATGTGATGCAGGACACTATTTCCTTGAACTAATTTAATAGTTAAAAAAAATCATACATGATTGATATTAAAAACACTTTATAACTATGAATAAAATTGGTAATAAAATTTCAAATAAATGAATTAATCAAATACTCTAACATGATAAAGTCATTCATGGATAATTCATAAATAAGATCCAATTGTAAACATTTTATAATTTTAGCTTTAAAATCATGGACATTACATAATTTTGAAGATAAAAGTTTTATATTCATTTCAATATAAACTATTTCATATTATTAATTTTATGTAATTTCATTATAAATATATAATATTTTATTAGTGTCAAATAATTTATAATCTAATTTCTAATATGTAAAAAGTTTACATAATATAAATATAATATATACTTAAAATTATTTGATACATGATTAAATTAATCATAAAAACTATTTTATGTGGCTTAAATAATATTTAAAATATGGATATTTAATTTAAAGAATTAAAATTAATTAATTATGAATAATTCATGAATTAAATTTAATTTTTTTATTCTAGTATTACTTTGTAATTTATACAGAGTTTATAAATTAACCTTATGTTTTTTAAATAAACACTTTATTTATATATCCTAAGGTATACGATATAACATATTAAAGATATTTTACATATTTATAATCAATATTTGGAATATTTTAAAAATAAATGTTTCAAAAAAATACAATTAATTGTAAATAAATTATAATTAATTAATTTTAAAACCTTTTATAAATTTTAATATTCTCAAAAAACCCTTAATTTTAATTTATAAACAAATTTTAAACCATTATATAAAATAAATATATTTTTTTAACATTTTTATGTCTGCCCTTATGTGAAATCCTCATTATGCAAAAGGGTAACCTACTAATATCCTCATGAAGATAGTCCATGTAAGGGTAGATTTTATTGACCCTTACACAGTATATACTACATAAGGATACTCAAATATTTCCTTTAATTGAACCCATCATATATAGGTAAGACTTGGATTATACTTATGCAAAAAACCCTCACGTAAAGGTAAGTAATGGATTATCTTAATGTGAACTCATTTATATATAGGTAAGTCACGAATAACCTTTACATTAACCCTTCATGTAAAGGTCAGTCATAGACTACCTTTATGTGAGCCCCTCACATATAGGTAACCTTTTAGATTACATTTACATAGACTAAATATGTATAGGTAATGCGTTAATTACCTTTACACGTAAAGGCAATGACTCAGTTACCTATACACAACCCATTTGTGTAAAGGTAATACCTTGATTACCTTTACATAGCCCAATTATGTAAAGGTAAACCGTTATATTCAAAATTTAAATAAAACCTATAATGATTCTCTATTTTTAATTCTATTATTTATTTCATGAAATATTTAATAAATCTAATGCATGGGATGGATCTAAAACCACTAAATGCATTCTTTAGGGCCTAATAAAAATTATTTGAACTAAAATAATTAATTTTATCCCTTTCACTAGGATCTACAATGAAATATATGAAACCATGTTAAAACTAAAATGAATAAATACTGTAAATAGAATAAATTAGATTGAATAAACAACTGATTTTTTTAAAAATCCATCAAATGAGTTTGATGAAGATCATATAATTGGAAGAAAAAAGGCCTCCCACCTCTATAGGTATCCAAAGATCATTATCAATCTCTCATCACATGAGTGGGATTCAGCTTCACCCCTGGTGTGCTCACACCTCATCATGATAAAGATGAATAATATGAGATAAACAGATTTAAGAGAGTTTCAACCAACCATAAATCATGCACAAACCTAAAGATCCATCATATATAAGTCTTATATAGGATGTTGGGGATTGTCCTAAACTTCTCAAACATTTACCGATGTGTTATAAAGGTTGAGTTAATGTCTTAGCCAACTAATGCTTCATATGCATGAATTCATCTCTCCTAAAATAGTTTAACTTATGAAATAGTTTGATAAATTATAGCTTAGGTGTAAGATGAATCAAGTTTCCATGATTCATATAATAATATACCTCATTCATTCATACAAATTTTAATTTTAATGTAGGTAAAAATATTTCTTATATATATATATATTATATATATAGAAGTATTTTGGGAATATATCCATAAGATTATACTTATTTTTGTTATAATATGTAATTATAAAGTTAAGAGTGACTTAGATATACCCTAGAATCCACTTCACAGTAATGAAGTGAGATTCCTTTATTCACTTTGATAACTTACAAACAACATGACCACATATATTATGTTTAGTCATGAAGCTGTTAAATATATTAAACTCGTAATATTTGTTTGAATTACATTTTTTCACCTATTTACCATCATCTTCTTTAGAATTATTTATTCCCACCACTAATAGAATAGAAACTTATTTTTCCTCTACTATATAAAACTTATTTGATAGTAACCAAGCATACTTTTCTTGAGAAAGGAGGATGTAATTTTTCTATTGACAAATTTCGAGACCTAATAAATTCTTCATCTCTCACAAAATAAACATCTAAAAAACTCATTCTATTTTAATTAAAAAATACTAGAAAAAATATTCCTCATTTATAAAAAATAATATCATCTTCATAAATAATTAAAATAATAAAAACCTCTTTAATTTATTTTATCTAGAGGTTGTGGTCCACTATTCCTTTTCTAAAATTCAGGGCCTTTAAACATGAATCAAACTTTGAATTCCATGTACTAATAGGTTTTTTAAATCCATAAAACACATTCTTCAATCTATAAGCACATACTTTATATTTTTCAAGAAAGAATCCTATAGGCTACTCTATATACACTTCATATTAACGATCATGATAGAGGAAGGATGGATAGAAATTTATTTGAAATATATTGTATATCCTTTGATCAAAAATAAAAATAAAAATTCCTATATTCTTAGGTATTAAGACTAGTTAAAATATCTCATCAAATGATTTAAAATTAATCTAAGAATAACCTTTATTGTCATGTTTTGATTTATTATTCATTATATTAATTTTTTTCATTCAATATGTTATAGAACACATACCTTTTTCAATAATGTTTTTGTTTATAAGGTTAGTTATCAAGTCCCAAGTGTAATTATTATTAATATGGTCTAATTATTCATTTATAGAATCTTCCCACTCTTGATTTCTTAATTATTTATCCCCACTACTTAGTTAGAACTAGTAAAATATTTAGGTTTGTTTTGATATCCTCAAAGTTCTCCTTGGACTCGTTGATCTCAATAAAAAAATATATTATAAATATCTATTTACTTTCTCATCCTTGGGTGGACTGTATTTGTATTTAATTGATTATATGAAAAGGTTTAATCAACATCATCTTCTAGAATATCACTAAAATCCTTCATATTTCTAGAATTTTGAGCATAAATTCCAATATATACTTTTTTATCTCTATAAATTCTAGAATACTTTATTTGATTAAAAATATATTTTAATGAGTATTCTTGAACCTTCAATTTAGCACAATAAATTATAATTTTTTTTCATATTATAAACAATATATCCCCTTCCATTGGTATCATAACCATGGAATATTCCATCAACACCAATTTTCTCAAACTTTTATTATTATTTTCTCTTTCTTTGATAACCCAAGGGATACCAAATAGTATCATAAACTTCAATATATTATTACAATTATAATAAATATTATAAAAGTAAATTTTAGAGTTATTTTAATATACACATTAGTTTTGTTTATGAATTTAATTCCTAATCGATTACCTCTAAAATAATTCTAAATTATTATGCTCCAATAATATTGTTCAACCTTCTATAACAAAATTATATTCTTCCATGAAATAATTTAATTTTTTGTTGGGTATATGGTATATTGAAATAACATTAGATACCATTATTTTCAAAATATTATTTAAAATTTCAACTTGTATACCCTATTCCATTATCCATTAAAATTATCTTCAAATAGAAACAACATTTATTCTCTATCCTTCTCCTAAAAATTTTAAACCTCCTAAAAGCCTTTGATTTTTGGTTTTATAAACAAAATTCATTTAATGTGAGTGTAGTTATCAATATAAGAGAAAAATTACTTATTTTCATTAATTTATTTTATTCTCAAAGTCCTAGAAATAAATAAATGAATTATCTCCCCAAATTGTGATGTTTTTATCCCCACTTTATTATGTAGATAGTAAGAAAATTTCCCCTCTTTACAAGTGGAAATAGTAAAATTTATTTTTTTATTCACTATAGATATATCATGAAAATTTTCTCCATGAGTAATATTTCTCAAATCTTGATATCCATGAATACCAAGTCTTAAATTCTATAACACAATCAGCCCTTTGGATTTCCCAAGAGAATTTACTCCACCACAAGGGGGTGGGGTGTAATTATTGGTTACCAAAAAACTAACTCTCAATAAATAGTAGTACCGAAATAGGTTTGCGTGATTAGATCTCAAGAATTATAATATAATGATGAGAAATAATGTTATAAAGAACATATACAACAAAAGGGGTTTTAGAATTTTCACTGACTATTATTATTGAGCGTTTAATAATTAATAAACAAGGGTTTTGATCCTCTAATGAATATTCATGTATTGTTATTGAAGATAATAAATAATAGATCACCAATATTTTCCTGAACTCCATTTGTAATAGAGAATTAGGATATTAAACAAGTCGATCATTTTTCACTTCCTGATCTCAAATTCTTATAAAATTTGGTTCACATGGACACCCTTGTTTTCTCCTCACTCCTAGCCAAAATCTCTCTAGAATGGGTGGCTGGTTATCAAGGAGTTTTATGTCATCTTCATAATGAATTATTAGGGTAAAACTAATCATATTTATAGGCTTATCATGAATTTTGGTGATATGTATATAGATTTGGCATGAATATCATATATGAATTATGTGTAAAGTATATCATTACAAATATTTGGCTAGATCAAAAAAATATGCACATCCATAATTTTGTGAACACACATGTCAAGGTCTTGTTATTTACATTATCTACTCAACTTATGAAAAACCAAAATATCATGGAAATGGATATACATAATTAAATATTAATTTATAGCATGGAAAACATCTTTATTGGATGAGTTACTTTTATCACCTTAACAAAAGCAGGATAATAAATTTAGGTGGTCTATTCATAGTGTATGCCTAACCCCAAAACTCATCAATAACACCTCCATGATGTAAATATTTATACTTATACATGAACCACTCATGTAATATTATACCTCTCCTATACCTCATCACTTTCACAAAGCAACATATACAATTTTATCTTGAAGAGACTATGTAATATTAATCCTCTACTTTTAATTATCCTTACGGTGATAAAACCTTTTAGGCCTTCACTCACTCTAACTTAGTAAATCCTTATTAATTTTCATTCCACCTCATATTTGTTTTACTATAACTCAACCATGGTTGTAACAACCCCAACTCTTGTATCCCAGAGCTGGTTGTTACATTATTACAAATACACTAGATAAAAAAAATTTCATCTCAAGTGATTGAATTGTTTACTATTCTTAGTAAACAAGATAGATCTTGAATCTGATATTAAATTTGAAAACATAAAATAAAAAAGAGTATTTTATTTGAGAAAATTATCATCCCATGTAAGATATACTTGTATATCAATCATAATACAATTATTGACATCATGGAGAAGGAAATATAATAAAGGGGAGAGCTTAAAAGCTTAGTATGTTAATGAATACAACTTAAGTTATCATAGAATAGATAAATAATGAATAATATGGTAGGAAAAAATAAATATAAAATAAATATATATAAATATTCACTAATTTTAAAGCATATCCATAGATGAAATAGCTATTTGAATAATCAAATAGACATAAATAACTTATTTATTGAGAATTGAATACATAATGTCAGATATCTTAAACTTATCGTCGAGGACTCATGTGAAGATATCTTTTAAAAATGGGAAAGGTCCTGGTAAAATAAAAAAACTGTTTTTTATGATAAATATAATTGTTTTATTGAAATATTTAATTCTCAGCCCCAATAAACACTTAATTACAATTATTTCATCATATGAATAAACAATACAGCTTAATTAACATGGCTTAATAATCGATAAGCGTTTGTATTCGAAGAACTAGAATATGAAATTTTTATCTTAGTCTAAGAAATTTCATATTTTAATTGCCACAAATCTTTTTTTTCTTATTAATATTAAGTATTTATTTTCCTTTATAAAATCTATTTATAAATAAATGGGTTTTATCTTTAGACAACTGTTAACTAAACCTTACGTAGCATATGAAAAAATATTTTTAATCTTTCACAAGGTACATTAAAAAAATTCTCTAAATTCAAATTTTCTACCATTAGTTCAATCATGATACTTAAGAAGAGTTGAAACTACAGAAATAATATCTATGCTACTGTTAGAAGGACTTTACCATCACCATAATATCTTTGCTATAGTTAGGATGTACTTTCTACCATCAGAAGAGGTGTCCTACCATTAATACAACAGGTATAACATCAATAAAAATCTACTACCACCAGGTTTACATACTACTTCTACTACCAGTACACTTTTATAATTCCAAATTTTCAACTCCTACCTATAGTTCAAATGCACTACCTCTAGAAGAGCCGTTCTACTTCCAGAAAAGAAATTCTACCACTACTGCTATTTCAAGGATGCTACCACCAGTTCATAGAGTTATACATGTAGGATAAGTATACTATAATTAATCATATCATGATACCATCACATGAATATACTATATCTAGAAGACTCATCTAATTATAAAAGGAAACCAATATAGTGAGTTCACCTCAGCTACTGCTAGTTATTGCTTACTACCACAAGATGTTTCCTGTTACCAGAGTTACTTAAAACTAAATTCAAATTTAATTTATCTAAAAAAAGGTTTATATTATTTTATAAAAACTAGACAAATAAGGATTTAAGAATCAATATTATTATATTTCCAAAGAGTCATTAAAGTCAAATTCATTCTTTCAGAGATATTACTCAATATGTGGAACCAATATATTTTATTATTATCCTGTAACAAATAATTGGAGACTTTAAAAATATATAAAGTAAGAGGATCCCCTTGTGTATAAGTATTGAATGGTTTATTATTTTTCATAACACCAACTGATTGATTACCTCAGTTCTCACCAAGAAAATATGAAGTATTTTCTAGTGTTTCATACTATACTCTATTTTAATTTATAAATACAGTGATATAGTGAAAAATGTTCAAAGAGTCCTCAAGGATCAATTTAAAGATAACATGAACAAACAAGAAGAACATACCTAATAAAATGCTCATTGATCATAAAATAATGGACTACTAAAACAATTCTTCATTCATTATATATTATTCTCTTTTTATTTACATTTAATCTATACATGATTTATTTTGTAGATTTTATAGTGCAAGATACTACAATTTTTGGGGGAGTACTTGAATACTCTCTTTTTTATTTATTTTAGTTATTTTAACCCATTAAGAACTATATAATAAGACATGTATAACCGGTGTTTTCTGCGTGTAGTTAATATATATAAAAAATTGATCTGGGTTGTGGATGAAGTTTATTTTTTAATAAAGTTATTGGGAGTGGGTGATTGAAAATTGGAGAGGAATGTGTCTAAAATTGATACTGACCAATTATTTTATTCCTTTATGTATTTTATTATTTTGTTTATTGTTTTTCAAAATTGATAATGTGGTATTTTTTAAAAACTATATAGAAAAAATTTACTTTTATAGCTAACTTTAATTAGTGTCTTATATACAATTTTTGATATAACCAAATTTGTTTCAAAAGTTAATTCACTTTCAAAAATTGTTCTTAATGAGGGATGATTGAAATTTTGAGATTTTTTTGAAAAATATCAAATTATATATTTATATTATTTTATTTTATAGGTATATTTTTCTTATAAATTTTGGGTTTGGTTTTAAGTTTTTTTAAATATAAACTTTAACTAGAAACTCAATTCACCCCTCTTGAGTTTTCCATTTTGAAAAAAATTTGATATCAAATGGGGTTTTATTTCTTTGTAGAAATCTGTTAACCATGATCAAATTATTGTTTCCCCAAAATATCAAAAAATAAGTTTATTATAATTTTTTATCTATCTAAATAATAATATAATTGAGGGGACTACTACTAATATACCTCATTACTTTAATGGAACAAAACAATGTTCAATAGAAAATAAGTTGAAAATATACATCTAAAGTATGTGATAAGATATTTATAATGTAATAGAGGATGGATATAAAAAAATTATATCTTCTAGGGCTAATTGAAGTGATTATAATATGGATATATATTATTTTGTTTTCAAATCTATGAATGAATTATATTGTGCATTAGAATAATTTTAATTTAATAGATTTTTTTCTTGATCAACTGCTTATGGAATTTGAGATACCCTTACTATGCCTCATGATGGAACATTAAATATTAAATAAATTAACCTAAATATATATAATATTAAATACGGTAGTTTTAAAATGAAACATCATAAATAAATTTCTGATATATATTTTATTTTTAATGAAATTTTCAATACTATATAGGAACATAAAAAGAAAATTAAAGATAAAGATCATGTGATGACACTCCTATGGTTCATAGTAGATTGAGGGAGAAGAAATTATATCTATAATTGATAAAAATTTGATATAATAAAACTACTAGTGAAGGAGATAATTGTAAAACTCATGATATATGAGTAAGATTTAAAAGAGAACAAAGATAATGATCAACTACAGAGGATCAGTTTCATTCAAAACATCCAAGTCAAAGATGAAGGAGAAAATTAAAGAAGACAGTTCAAGTGGGGATGAGTAAACCTACAACAATGATGAGGATTTGGTTCTTCTAGCTATTATATTTAATATGTTATATATTGAGAATAAATTCTTTAAAAAATAAAACTACATAGAAAGTATGAATGAAGATGAAACTGGAAAAAGGAAAATCAACTCAAAAAAGTGACTTCTTATGAATGAAAGAGAAAATGGCATATAAAATCAGATTGTAAAAAATTAAAGTATAATTAAAATTATGAGTAAAAAGAAAAAATACCAAAGAAAACCACGAAAGCTACATGGGGTACCTATGAGGATAGATTTAGCAAGATTGATTCATGTGCTTTATGGAAAGCACATATAAGGTAACTAATTATACTTCATTTATTGACACACCTCTAGAATCAGATATGAATACTGAATAAATGGAGTTATATTGTGTTATGTTAGATGGAATTTTGATTGAATTAAAATATAGATATAACAAATTGAAAAGGTTACATATTTTATGCTCCACTAATACAAATTATCTTTATAAAGAAAAAGAAAAGAAAAATCATTTATTAAAAGAGAACAATTAACTTAAAATATAAAATGATTAAATTAAAAAGGATCATGAAAGGTTTAAAAATTGAAGAGTGACCTTGACCAGGATGCTTGTTAAGAATACCACACCCAAGTATACAACTGGGATTGTATACCATACCTGTCAAAGGGGAATTTATAAATATAAATTTAATCCTAGGTCAATATCTTCTAGCTCTATAAATAGTTAATATTATTTTAGACATAATGTGATTTTTATTTCCAAAAGACATAATTATTCTTATTTTAAGCATATTAAATATATTTAGATTCTAAAATATCTTATTTCTAACTTCCCTAGACATAATAAAGTGTGGGTAGAAAAATTATTTCTTATCTAAATTTAATATAGGAAAACTACTTTAAGATCACAAATAAACATTTATGGTATCTAGATAGTGGATATTTTAGACACATGACTAGAGACTAAGAAGATTTAAGAGACTTATAAATATATATAGTAGACATGTCACTTTTGGTTACAATTATAAATAAAAATAACATGACTTGGTAAAATTAGTAACTCTATTTCTATTTTAATTTCTAAAATATTGTCTATCGATGTTTTAAAGTATAATTTTAATATTATAACATAATTATGTGATAATGGTTATTAGGTAAAGTTTTAAAATAACTCTTAAAAAATATATTTTTCTAAGCATGTTTTATTATTTACTGCTTCACACAATGGTAATGTTTATGCAATTGATTTTGATTATTTATCTTCTCAAAACATTTCTTGCACAATTTCCCTTTCCAAAAGAATAATTACTATGTAATAAGAGACTGGGAACTAAAACCTATACTCTCTTAGGAATATAATTAATAAAGGTTTAGTTAATGATCTTATTAAACTAGGATTATCAAAAAATAAGGTTTGTTACCCCTGTAAAAAAGGGAAACAACATAAGATTATGTTTAAACTAAAGAAAAAAGTTTTAACTTATCAAACCCTTATAGTTGGTTCAAATAGACTTGTTTGGACCTTCTATAGTTTTTAGATTTAATGAAAATAATCATGGCTATGTTCTTTTAGTTTAATATTATAGATAGACTTGGGTATTATTATTTTTATCACAAATGTGAATCTTTCTATTATTTTTAAAAATATAAAAAATAAGTAGAAAATATAAACAGACATAAAATTATAACCTTAAGGATTGATCATTACAAAAGTTTTAAATAATGTATTTGAATCCATATTATCAAAACATGGTTATTATCAAATATTTTTTATATAAGACTCCCTAGAAGAATGGTTTTATATAAAGAAGGAATATTACTCTTTAAGAGATTTCCTAGACCATGCTCTATGAGTATACCTTACTTGTTTATTTTTGGGTAGATGTAGAAAATATATCCTGATATATTTTCAATAGAGTTATTATCAGAATAATTTTAGAGAATACTTCATATGTGTTATGAAATATAAGAAAACCAAAGGATAATTACTTTAGATTTTTTAGATTCAAGTTGTTTATTATAAACACATAGGAAATTTAGATAAATTTTCATCCAAAATTGTGGAAGGAATATTCCTTAGTTACTAAAACTATATTAAATTATATAGAGTGTTCAATTAAAGAACCAAAATTTTAGAAGAATATTCACTCGTAAAATTTTATGAAACAGATCCACATAAACCTAAAAATTCTTTTAAAAATGTTGAGGATGTTTTTTATAACTTGAATATCAATACATCAATCAAACCTACTTATTTTACTATAAGACCTTCTATAGGAAAATAACATAGTATTGGGGAAATATTTAAAATAGACCCTAAAGAAGAAAATTAAGTACTAATAACCTCTTTTAATAGATAAATTAAAAATCATAAAGACCATCCATTAGATGTTTTTGTAAGATATTTATATAGAGATATTCAGATAATATATTCTCTTAGAAACCAGGTTAAAAATCAACCCTACATATCATATATTGAACCTAAAAATATCACCGATGATATAAATTATGAATTTTGGGTAATGTATATGCAAGAAGAGTTGAATTAATTTGAAATAAACAATGCCTAGGAACTAGTGAAAAGACCTAAATACTTCCTAAATTTTGGTACTAAATGCGTGTTTAGAAACAAGCTTTATGAGTTTAGAAAAATAATTAGAAAAAAATATAGACTAGTTTCACAGGGATATAGTCAAGAAGAAGGCATTTACTATGACGAAACCTTTTCACCAGTATTATGAATTGAATCTATTATAATTATTAATTCATATACAACACATTTGAATTTAAAATTATATCAAATAGATGTAAATAGTGCTTTTTTTAAAGGTTATATTGTTGAGGATGTTTTTTTTATAAAACCCACATAATTTCAAAACCCTCATTTTCTAAATCATGTTTTTAGATTAACTAAATCTCTTTATGTTTTAAAATAATCTCCAAGATGGTGGTATGATAGGATTATCTTTTTTTTATTTATAAATGTTTTTCAAAAAAATATCTGATCGAACCTTATTTATACAAAGTATTTTCAATGATGTGTTAATAGTTTAAATATATATTGATGATATTTTTTTGGATCATCAAAAAACTCCTTATGTATTGAATTTTTGTAAATGTAGAAAAATGAATTTGAAATGAGTTTAATGAGAGAGTTAATATTCTTCCTTGGATTTTATATTTTTCTTAAAATAAGGAATGAATCATTTTAAAATTAAAAAAAAAATCAAAAAATGATATTTAAAATGTTTTATAATGCTTAAGTCAAAATAAAGTGATACTATAGTGTGTACCACTTTTAAATTAGATCTTTATGAAACCAAAAAACCAGTTGATCAAGCCATCTGAAGAGGTATGATAGGGATTTTTATTTACTCAATATCTAGTTAGCCTAATATTATGTTTATTGTGTGAATGTGTGCTTGTTTTCAAGAAAACACTAAAGAATATCCTTTAAATGTTTTAAAAATATTTTTAAAATACCTCAAAAGTATAATCAATTTAGGATTTTTCTATTCTAGGGGATGAGAATTTGAATTAGTTTTTCAGATGAATATTTTGGTGGCTATAAGTAAGATAAATTAAAAACCTATGAAACATGTCACTTTTTGGGTATGTCTTTAGTATCATGGTGTAGTAAGAAATGGGATTATATTTCATTATCTATAAATAGAACTAAATAAATAGCTATGGGAAGTTGTTGTGCATATATTTCTTGGGATAAACACACATTACAAGATTATTGACATTAATTTAGACATTTCCCTATAAACTATGACCAGAAAAGTGCTATAAACATTTCTAAAAATCTCATGTCTCTTTGAAAGAAACAAAACATATTGATATAAGATATCTCATTTTGATACGCTATTTCCATAAAGGTGATATAACTCTAAAATTATATAGAATTAATCATTATCTTGTTGATATATTTATAATTCTATTGAATATTAAGAGAATAAGATATATTAGAAATAACCTAGGAAAGATAAATTTACCTTAGTCTTTTATTATCCAAGTTACTTTTTCTCTGCTAAATTCATGTCATAAAGTCATATTCTGCTAGGTCATTCTACCATGGCTTGATACCATGGCTTACTACCGTGAGCTTTGGTACTATTTCCTAATAATGTAATGTACTACCATTGGTTTCTACCATGAGGTACTACTTCTATTGTAATAACTTTATTATATGTTTCTACTACCATTACTAATACTTTAAAACCCTTATATTATTTATTTTAAAACAGTTTTATATTTTATAAAATACTGAATCTATAAATGATAAGAAAATATGTAATAATAATATGAATTGGAAGCCTATTTGGTATGCACCCTTTAAAACCTATATTTCCTTCTAAAACCCATGACCCTTGATCTTCAACCTTCAACCCTTAATTTTACTCTAAAATGATGATATTAAAGTGTGATTCTAGCTCTCCTAATGTGTCATATCATCTAAATATATATAAAGAAGAATTGAGTCATCCTATTGAGTCGTTAAATCCTATTATTTCATCATGAGTTGTTATTAATGAAAAATAAATTGATATTTCTTAGTTAACTTAAAGAAATTTGTTCATTTGGAAAGAGATCTAAGACTAAGTATGGGAAGAGTGATTTTCAAGTAATGACAGACTCTTATACCTTTGGTTGGTTTGTGACTTCTATCTTTTTTCAAAATTATAGTTTCTAGATAAGAATGATTTCATCCATACCTCTGTAAAAGGAAAAAATCTTGTGTTTTCTTTGAAACACCAGGATATGTTCTTGATATTTCTTCATGAATAAGTATAAGTAGATTACCAGGGAACTTTTCTCATTAATCATAAAACTTTATTTTTGAGGATGCTCTTCTTGAGCTAATTGGCAATAATGCTATGAGAAGAAATGTTGCAGTTGAACTAGATGGTAGGTGTAGAGTTATTTTCAAATTATTCTAGCACATGTTGGGTCCCATGAAGTGGGATTTTGAAATTCTGAGGTACTAATACATATTTTTTATTTATCTAATTAAAATAGCAGATAATATTAATCTATGTGGATATATAATGGCGCAGATGATTGAATTTTGAAATACTACCTCAATATCAAATTAACGTGATTACTCTAAGATAATATCTTTAATCTTAGAAGATAGGGGACATATTCTTGAATGAGAAGAAAATGTAAAAAAATATTTTTTTTCTATCTCATTCAAGTCTCCTATAAAATGATAAAGGTAAATTGGAATCCTTAGCTGAAGAGATGGCTAGTGGACAATGAAAGGTTTTAGGAGAAGTTTAACCTAGTAGAGAATCCTTATAATCTAGAGAATTGGTTGATATTGGTTTAGATATAGATGAGATTGCAGTTTATTCTTCTGATGAAGAAGCTATGACTTAGGAATGTGTAGATAAAGAAGAAGCTACTGATAAAGTAGACGAATCCATTGAAGCTTAAATAAAAGTATACAATGACCCTAACATTATATGGATTCCAAATGTTCCTTGTGGTCCTCTTGAATCACATATTCCCTTCTTTATAAATAAATCTTGTTGAAATATAATGAAGCTAAATATTATAATGTGTAAAATGGTGCTCATATTGAAGATTCTAATTTAGAGAGTCTTAAAGATTTTGATGTTGTTTTATTTAATGACTTTGAGTATGATGTTGATGGAGGAGATGATGATTATAAATATAATTAATTTATGATAGACTCAGAGTATGATAGTCCTACTTGTGGAGAGTGGAAAAATAATTCAAAAAATGTTTTAGTAGGAACAACTTTTGAATTCCCAGTTGATAATGATAATACATTTTTATAAGAGGATGAAAAACCTTCTAAGGGGGAGAAGTCACAAGGATCGGTAGTATATGTCATGACATATTATGAATCAGATGATGGAGATAATAATGATTATTATGATGATGGATGTCCACAATATCATGGTGGAACTTTTATATTGGCTACTCAGAGAGATCCTAAGGGATTATTAGTGGAAAAGATAGATGATGAAGAGGTTTTAAAGAGTTTTTCTTCAAGAGTACCTATTTTGAAATCCAATCATGAGATTTTACATAGACTAGAGAGGTCTTCACCTCATCATCCCACTCTTCCTTAAGATAGTTATCTAAAAAGAGTTATCTTGGTTGACTTTAAGGTAGTTTTTTTATATGATCTAAATGGTATGATTAGATAATCTACCTTCCGGGATAAGATGCTCAAGGAAGATGAAATATCCCTGATTGTCTCTATGGGTGTATCTCTTCTCTAACAAAATATAATTATTAAGATTGTAAATATGTATATGAAGAAAAAAATGTTGGGGGAATAGATTAGTTTCATTGATTACACCTTGTGGGATATGAAAAATAACTTGACATAGAGAGAATGATCTATTTTGGGAAGGATGGAGCCATTGTCTACTGTTAGAGATTATTCTTCATGAGATCCTCCTACCTATGTAAAATTATCTATTGATACTAAGTTGATCAGATATATTATAAGTGAATATCTCTGGGATGTGTTAGATGACTCATCTACCTATCTTAAAGATGAACTTATACATATAAAATCTCATGGTGATCATATTTACAAAAATGCTAGAGAATTCTTAAAAGAAGCTAAGAGTGATAGAGGAATAATCACCATGTCCATTAAGTAATATATTTATATTTTCTTCCAAGAATGACCTTAAATTACATGTCAACTTCCTGGATGAGAATCTAAGGATACCTCTTGTTTCCAAGGCCTTCAAAGAGTAAGTGAATTAGTTTAATAATTTATCTTCCTTACTCAATATTTTTAAGGGATATAGGACTAATTTATTTAGAGCCTTAAATAATGGTGGCTGAGTCATCACTTAGTTTGTGGTGTTCATGTAACCCTTCCTCTATACTAACATGATATCATTTTTTCCTCCCCCATCAATTTCCATGATAGGATCGATCTCTACACCCATCTCAACACCTATTCAGACTACCTCCACTATAGTAAGTCGTTTTGGACTTACTCTAGTTAGGGTAATATGAAATGTAAGACCAGTTACCTTATAAATTATCTTCAAACCTACTACACATCATTCTTAATCCATTACCACTCCTCCTATTATTGTAAAAGGAAATGAAAATCTTGATCCTACCAACCTTTCCAATTAGTATGCTTCCTCAAACTCCGAATAGTCTTAGATAGGTCCTTTATTTTTGTTTATATATTTTGATATAACATTTTGTCTTTAATGATTAGTGAAAAACCTTTCTATTTATTAATATTTGTGTGATTTAATTCTTTTCAATTTTTTTCTATCTTTATAATAATACCAAATGGGGGATAAATAAGTATAAATGGACATGGAAATAAAATAAGTATAAAGATAAATGATACTTTTTATGTATAAATTAACATTATTATGATATATTTTTTATGTAACATTATTTAAATTCACTAAAATTGAATTTAATTTTCAAAACCATGATTCATGATCATCAAAAAGGGAAATATTATTGGATTAGTCTAATAAAATTCTTGTTTTAATTCTAAAAAATAATGTTTTATTTATTAAGATAAAATAGTTATTTTCCTTTATAAAGTATAATAATATGAAAATGTGTTTTATATTTAGAAAAATGTTTAATAAACCCTACAAAATATTGTAAAAAGTGTTTTTTACTCTTAATCAAGTTACATTTCAAAGAATTCTAAAGCTTCAACGCTGCTACTATTAGTTCATTATTACAACCACTATAAGAGTTGATGCTACAACTAGAATATCTCTTATACTATTAGAATGATTTTTATACCACTAGAATATCTTGTCTATAGTTATAAGGAATTTGATACCATCAGAAGATATATCCTACCTATCGTGAAATGGAAATAAATTCAAGAAAATTATACTACCACTAGTTATAGATTATACTACTATCGCTAGTAAAATTTTCTACCACCTGATATGGGACCACTACCACTAGTTCAAATGTGAGACTAATAGAATATTTTTGATACCTCTAGAACAAGATTCTACTACTACCACTAGTTCATGGATGCTTCCACTAGTTTATATAGTGAAACCAAAAGGATGATTCTGATACCATTAGTCATATCATTCTACCAACATTGGTATTTTATATAATCATAAGACTCAACCACCACTAAAAGGAACCTGTTATCCCTATTTTACTCTATCTAATTCTAGTGTAAATTTTCTACTACAAGATGTATCATACCACCATAAATATATAATATTAAATTCAAATTTAATTTCTCCAATGAATATTTTAAGTTATTTAATCATAATCAGACACATGTTGATTTAATATTTATTATTCCAAAAATTATTATAGATAAATTAAAGGTGAATTAAAACTTTCATAGATATTTATTAGTGTGAGTATTTATCATATTTTAGTATTATCCTAAAATAGATAATTGGAGACTCTAAGAATATATATTGTCAGAGAAACCCCTCATAACCATGGTCTAGTTTGTTGAATATTTTTCATACCATTGATTGACTGACTAAATTAGTTCTTACTAAAAAAATGTTTAGTATTGTCTAGTGTTTTATATGTAACTATATTTTTCCATAAAAATAGAGATCCAGTGAAAATTTTTGAAGTGTCCTCAAGGAAATTTTTAAAGAAAATACAAAATAAAAAGACGAAAATTATTAATAATATCTTACTTGATCATATAAAGAAGATATACCAAAAAATATATTCAATATTTCCTTCTTTATCTTTATTTATTTACATTCAAGTTGTGCATGATTCATTTTTTACATATAATAGTGAAACAATGTACTCAGTTGTAGAGTACACAAATTATATCTTCTTATTACTTTTACTTATTTTATCACATTAACAACTATGGAAGAGGCTATGTATATCATAGAACACCTATGTATAATTTTTCTACTTAAAAACCCAATACAAGCTATTGATCAAGTGTATTGTTTAATCAACTGCATGTAGAGGGAGATTTCCAAGTGGAGAGGATGAGGTCCTGACTAGATAACGAACCTCTTGTTTTATTCTACTTTGTGTTTTCTTGTTTTGTTTATTGTGTTTCAAAATTAATATTATTATTTCATTCAAAAACAATATAATAAAACTTTACTTTTATAGTTGTCTTTAATAAGTGTTTTATATAGACTGTTTAATATAATTAAATTTGTCTCAAAAGCTAACACACTTATAAAAATATATTAAATGATTTGTGATAAACCTTTTTATACTTTTTTTTAAAATATAAAATAATATATGTTTACTATTTTAGTTAATTGGGGTGTTTTTTATAAATTAGAGGATCTGGTTTTAAGTGTTTTTAAATAGAAATTTTGATTTGAAACTCAATTCACCATCTCTTGTGTTGTCCACTCCAACCTATTGGAAATTAAATAATTTCCTCAGTCAAAATGATTATAATCCATAAAAATAAATATATTGGATGGTATAATTAGAGTATAACCTCACCAAAGTATGAAATTACTCAGTGGATGTTGACATGGATGAAAAAAATTTTAAAAAATAAATGGAATATCTATTAAGGAAAATAACTTTTTCATTTTGAAATCACTTATTTAAAATAAAAAATTTAAAAAATATTAAGAAAAAACATTTCCATTGAAAATAAATTTGGAATCTTATAAAGTATGCTTAAAATCAAAGAGTAGTCATGATGGTGTGAAAAACTATTTGTGCGGTGCATGATAAAGTAATGATTTTGGTCAAACTTTTAGTAAAAAGTGACTTATTTGGTAAATGATAAGAAGATTCATTTTAAGTATTTTTATAAAATTTAAAACATAGATAAAAATGATTCAATAAATCATTGGAGGATAATGAAAAATATTATTTAAACATTTTATAAATCATGGATATTAAAAAAAATTTATTTTCCACTGAAGAGAGAAATAAAGATGATTATACTTAAAAACAATCTTTTGAACTTTTGAGTACCTACATAGATGAAAATGAAAATGAAAATGATATTTTATAGTAATAAATAGTTGAAAAGAAAATATTTTGGGTTTAAGAAGGAAATATCATATAAGCCTTCATAGTGAAACTTAACCATAAACAATCTTAAACATTAATGATATTTTTAAATAAAACATTATGTTAGGTATGACTTACTTCATATTTTCTTTTAGCCTATTTTATAATAAATTTAAATTTATTAGAATAAAATAATAGAATGATATTAATACTTATAACATCATATATTATCCACTTATAAAATTTAACCACCCATTTATTAATAATTCATTATTAAAATCATTATTTCTAAGTGTTAACTATTTCATTTCTCATGTAAGTTTTAGTTCAGTAGAAGTAATGAAAAAACCTATGTTGACTTGAAACATCACCCGATATGGCTCACCACAAGGCCTCAATAATTAATCAACAAATTTTAGAGGCTATTGACCAGTGGAGAGGGTAAAAAAGATACAGTGGGGGAGATTATACCCTTTGGTTAGAGTGCAATAATAATAGAAAATAACCAACTCACACATATGGATGAAAATAATATAAAACATAATAAAAAATAAAAAAAATGATATAAAAAATATAATGAAACATAAATTTATAATAACTAAAATCATAGAAAATAGACAAAATACAGTCTCCCACATGGGCTGACTACACATTCAAAATAAACAATCTGAAATTAAATACAATAAACTCTACTTCCATATTTGAGAAAAACCACATACCTAGTCTTCACTATGATTGAGCTTCCCCATCATAATCCCAAGAATCCACATGAGTATATACACCCTCTCAAGAAAAATTAGGAATCATCCCAATATAGTATAAAACCTATGCTCCAACATAAAATCAGACATCAGGTCTGCACACCCATTGAGGTTCTTGTACATTGGTTATGAAATAAATCTTAACAGGACACCCATAATGGTGAACCTATAAATATTCCATCATAAAAAAATTCATTCACACATGATATACCTATCCTAGATGAAAAATAAAATAGATAGCATAATATAACAACTGATTAAAAATGGGGAACACAAAAAATAAAAAAACAACCAACTGTGGGTTCTTTCTTGACACCCGATGTAAATCTACCCTCGATCTAGACCTTATAAGAGGATTTACTGCATGTATCTCACCCAGTCACAAGATAACCAGTGAATCCTCTAGATCAAAGAAGAGATTAACAATTCAAAATGAGGGTGAAAATGAATACCAAACATTAGTATCTCATATTAGGAATCTAAACATCGAAACACATCTATTGGGAATTAATACTCCAATGTCACAATCAAACTAGCACAGATCTCCACTCCACATGTCAATAAAAACTTAGTGTCCTGAAAGTTCTATAGAATAAATTAGACTCTAAACTAATTAACAATATTATAAAATATCCTAGGGAAACATCTCTAGATATAGGATCGATATATGTATTGTCTAAGGGGATCCCATCTACCCATGGGCCAGATATGTATACTATCCCGGGGAACCACTCAAGAACCGAGATCCCACCACAACATTGAAATATAACCTATATATAGGGAGAATAATAAAATAGAGGGGTTAAATAATATATATCATTTATTAGATACCTAATCCCATCTAAAAAAGTCAACAGACAGATGATATAACTAGATAAAAACTCAGGGCCAATCCTCAATCCTAAATATACCAAGGGTCTCCTCCTCAAACCAATGTATTGAGAAGAAACTACCTCAAACATCAAATACAAAGGAAAATCTAATGTGGGATGATCCAACCTCTAAACACCATCAAAATTGCTAAATTATCTATGTTGATCCACTCTCAGTGAACAAAACATGGTCCTCTCTCAGCATCTTGGATCTCAACATCTAAAAAACTAGCCACCACTATCTCTCAACCAACCCTCCTCTGGGCCAAACCAAAACTAAGGGATCCCACAGATCCTAGGGTCACAAAAGGGTGATTTATCACTAGATAATCTCATTCTACACCTAATATCTCCGAAAAATCCTACAGAAACATCCTAAAATGGCCCAAAGTCTACAGAAAGGGAGGGACACCCAATATGGGGTTCCACTAGATCATCCAAAAGTAAGGAATGATCCCAGGGAAAAATATCCCAAAAAAATTTAGTGGCCTCCAAATGATCTTCAATCAATAATGTGCCTAAATTTCATCCAAATCACAAGCTCCCCAATAGGGGTGTTTACAACAATCCTTGTGACTACCTCAAAATGGACCCTTGATAAGTTCTCCTTATCATTAGACAAAACCTAGAAGAAATACCCACATAAGAAAACCTCATCTAGCCTTCATGGAAAACAACCCATCCATGGGTACCAACTCACTTATAGGGTAATCCAATAATATTCCCTTATACTAATCTCAACTGGTCAATATCACATAATTTTGACTGCCATCCCAGGGTTTCAACCCAACCCAAAGGTTCTAGTAGTTATAATCTTCTAAAATAAGAGTTATACCTCAAATGTTCTAACCTAGAGAAACTACTCCTAATATATAGGGCAAACCAAGATCTCCTTAGAGATAATACTTGATTATTACCCTGGGTCTTGTAGATCACAACCCAACCCACAAGAGGATTCTGGAACCAAAACTCAAATAAACCTCAAGATGAAATATCTTATTCAAAAAAACCATCCACATAGGCTCCAAAATCCAAAATGATTCAACCATAATGATATACATCAAAAACAATTCAGAATGGATTTCTCAAAATTCCAATTTTGAGTCTAGGATGAAAAATTGAAAAAATAGGAAAGGGAAAGAAAATTATAAGGCATTCTATATGGGTACACTGTATGCAACACTAAAGGTTATCCATGTCTATGTTTCTCAGGCTAATCAACATGTAATTACCTAAGTTACACAGTATATGGACCATGTACATCTATACTACATATAACCCACATAAGGTCTAGCTATGTACGCTACATGGTAATATACCCAAGAACACCCTAAGTCTACACTTTATGGAATGTAATCCCAAGTATATATAATGTAGTCCAAAAAAATCATTATATCCAAATAGTAAGAACAAACAACATGTGTTCTATAAACTACACATCATGTACACAGGTTTCCCAGAACAGGAAGCCCTCGAAACAGCCTGAAACGCCCGATTCTCCCTGATTAAGCCTATATCAACCATTCAGGGGTCATTGAAAATGCATTAAAAGATTTAAAAACAAAAATATCTTTTAGATGGTGATTTTTGGGAAAAACATAAAAATTTTCTGAGCTCTATCTGAAAATCGCTGAATCTTTTTTACTATATCCATTCCATACACCCACAGAGCATCGATCTACCTCTAGATGAGATCTTGATCGGTGAATCCTCCTTCCCTATCCCTCTTCTCTATCTCTCCCTCTCTCAGTATTGTGAAGGAAAATCCTATAGGGGAGTGCATGGGAATTCAAATTAGAAAGTATAAAAGAAAAAGTAAAAAATAAAAGGGAAGAAAAAAAGAAAAAGAAAAATAAAATAAAAGGGGGCCATGCCTAGTCCCATCACCCGAAGAAAGGTTATTCCTCACATATGGGATACCCATCATTCCAGACTCAACCATAGGGATGAAATATCAATCCAATTCTCCTTTAAAAAAAATCAAGGAACAAACATGCATGAATATAATAATATCTAATTAATTAAATATTAAATATTCAATGAAAATATGAATAAATCAGACTCTAAAAAACTCACATCCTAGGGTAAACCCCATATTTTGAGACCAAAAGAGTGTTTGGAAAAATTATCTGAGATAATATTACAGCGGAGTTTTCCATTCCCTCCTAAAAACACCCTAGAACAAAATGGTTCAAATTTCACCTTGTTTTTACAACCTATGATGATGCGGGTCATCACAAACTCCCCACCACAAATTCATATCACTCTTGAAAACCCTCAGTAGAAAACCAGAAGCTATGAGATCACCCAAGAACTGTAGTGACTGACTCTATCACGAAAATCTAACCACTAGTATAATAGTGTCCATAACTCACTCTCAAAACAAGAGACACTCAACTATAATAGATCCTATTCTCCACACCACAAGAGTATCCTTATCAAAAAATCACTTCCCAAATGACAAATCACAAGGCCCACACTACATCCGCCACTGAATTTAATGGATATACATGGTCAACTATATCACACATGAGTACCAGTCTGAAAACAAAAACGATCATTCTTAAACCACTAGGAACAACAACCTCTATGCTCAAAAACCACTTAAAAATGGATCACAACCTAAAAAATCCTATAGTTCACTCCCCACTATAATTATTTCCTTAAACTAATATCAAGAAGTGAAACATTCCTCATTCTCCCATGGGAAAATTTCTAATAAAATTAGTATAACTCACCTAATACTAATGACCATTATCTTCTTTGAGTCCAATTAATTAAAACAAAAAATCCTTGACACTCCTATTAAAATATAATGCCTCTCCCTCTAGTAAAAATCAACCACGTGACCACCCTCCACTCAAAAATTGATCCAAATCCACAAACATCCAACCATTATTCCACTACACTACACAAATCACACAAAAATGAGTAGGGATAATGGAAAAGTCAAAACATCCCTTTCAATCTAGGCAGAATAAAAAGAGAACTCCCAACACTATATTTATCAAACACAAATTATCCTCATTCATAAACACACCCTAAATATAATAGACCTGAATAGACCCATTAATAAATAATAACCACACCCACCCCATCCATTAGTGATCATAGGAACATGAGTCCTAGTGTTGTTTGATTGAGAAGATCCACTCATGTGGATTATATAACCCCTTATACGTGAAAATTAGTGTGCGTGAAAACCTAGAATCTTATTTTAGGTTAAATCATAGGCTGCACATTAGATGGTGTTGAGTCCTAATGTTGTTTGACCGAGAAGAGCCACTCATGTGGTGTCTCTCAATTAGAATAGTTCTGTTTGAGCATCATGGAGAATAGGTATATTGTTTATATCAAAGAATGAAGTAGATAATGTTGTATTTAATTTTAGGTTTTTATTTTATATGTGTGGAAGGCCCAATGGAAAACCATCTATTGTATGTTTTCATGTTTTTAGACTTTATGACTATATTCAACATTCAATTTATTATAGCATGCTTCTGTTTCAATTATTAATCACATGTACTATATTTTTTATACTTGGGAAAGAGTTTGGTTATTTTACACTATTATTTCTCTTTGAACAGAGGGTATAGTATTTCCAATATATCTTTAATAACCTCTTCACCATTCAAAAGCCTATGGCATTCAGGGAGGCACACTTAAGGCCTTGTAGAGAGCCAGATCAGGTGATGTGTCAGGTCCATCCAAAACAGTTTGTTAAGAAATGGTGTCAAAGATTTTTGGTCTAGTGATTTGGGGAGTTATTAGACAGGTGGTCTATAAATGTGTTAAAACATATGTCAGATATTGGACTGGTTTGTCACAAACACCATTACCGATAAGAAGTCCAATTTTCTAGGGATGGGATTATTGTTCTTGGATTTTATTTTTATGGTTGTGTAATTTCTCCTAGTGTGATGCACTAGGGTTTGAATAGTAATTATTATTCTAGTTTTTAGATCTTGGACCATGTGAAATAGGACAAAGTTCATGCATCATTCTAGGAATATAGGGTTCACATGTCTGTAGTATTTTTACTGACATTGGATGTACATTTGTTTTGGACTTTATCAATTGATCATACATTTTTTTCTTATATAATTACTTGCTTTCATTCTACTCAAATGAAAAAATGTTTATATTTTATTTTGATGAAAGTTCATTTAAATCTTGTGGTGATATGTTCATTGGTGTTGGATAAGTATTAGGTTCATTGAGGGATAAATAGAGAGCCTTGTGGGTTGGTAATGGGATCTGATTTCCCTATTTGTGGCTCAATGAGGGAAATTATTCCGGAGAGATCTTTGGATTAGACTCAAGTTTCCCTAAGTTGGTGGTTCCACTGAATTCCCAAGTTCATGTTCATTGGGAAGGAGTTGTTTATTCCATATATTGTCTATCGAGTTGTGCCATGGGGATCATGTGCCTAAAATCACTAATGGCATGGGTAGGCTTGGTTGTTAATCCTTTGTGAGTCCATTGAGGTATATTATCTCTTGGGCTTGTTTAGGAATGTGGATTATTTCTGGTTGATAAATAGTGCATTGGTATTTCTCTACGTATCGTGGCTGGATTGACAAGGAAATTTTGATTTGTCCCTAGTACCTACTCATTATGGTTGTGATTTGGGTAGCTTAGTGGAAAAGTGGTTGGATGTTTATGTATTTGGTTTTATTCTTGAGTGGAGAGTGGTCATGTGGTTTATTTGGACATGAGTGAGATGACTTATTTTTTCATAGTAGTGTCGAGGGTGCTACAATTTTTTATAATTGGACTCTATGAAGAGAATGGTTAGTAGTTTTAGGTGCCTTAGATTTATCATTCTTGAGTGTCTCGAGTGTTCAAAGTGATTTGAAGACACTATAATAATGGTCATTGGATGGACGAGATAAATTCATCCACTCTAGTTATTAGGTGAGAGAATGATTACTGGATCTATACTGAGGATTTTTAGGGGTGAGAAGAATTTTCAATCGGGAGTTTGTGATTCCCTACATCATCATAGGTTGTAAAAATT
The DNA here is from genome assembly GCA_963277665.1 of Viscum album. Taxonomy (NCBI): domain Eukaryota; kingdom Viridiplantae; phylum Streptophyta; class Magnoliopsida; order Santalales; family Viscaceae; genus Viscum; species Viscum album. The sequence goes on from CAUJRU010000801.1 coordinate 109,752, forward strand.
AGGAGAAATTTGAAACATTTTGTTCTAGGATGTTTTTTGGGAGAAAATGGTAAACTCACCTATAATATGATCTCAACTAATTTTTCTAACCACACTTTTGGCCTCTATGAGGATCATGGTTTGTTGTTTAGGTGAGTTAGTGTAGTTTCTTTAGGACTTGGCCCATGGTAGAATGAGTCCTGGTGAACTTTTGAGAGTTGTTTAAGGAAATACTTGTAACGGGGAGTGCACTACAGTATTTTTGTAGGTTTTTATCCTCATTTAAGTGGGTTTTTGAGCATATAGGTTTTTGTTCCTTTTGGGTTATGAATGATATTTTTTTCTCTCAGGATGGTAATCGTGTGTGAGATATTTGGCCTTATCTATCCATTTCATTCAGTGATGGACATAGTGTGAGACTTGAGGTTTTTAATTTGGGAAGTGGGGTTATGATATGGATACTCATGTGGTGTGGAGCATAGGATCTATCATGGTCAAGTTTCTCTCATGTTGGGAGTGAGTTGTGGACACTATAAATCTGGTCATTGGATTTTTGAGATATAGGTAGTCACTCTAATTCTTAGGCGAGATAAAGCCTTTTGGTTTTCTACTGAGAATTTTCTGGGGTGAGAATCATTTTTGGTGGAGAGTTTGTGATGATACACATCATCATAGGTTGTAATAATTAGGTGAAATTTGAACCATTTTGTTCTAGGATGTGTGTAGGGGGAAAATAGTAAACTCTCCTATAAAATTATCTCAGATAATTTTTACAACCACTCTTTTGGTCTCAAAATATAGTGTTTACCCTAAGATAAGAGTTTGGTGGAAGTCCAATTCACTCATATTTTTACAGAATATTTAATAGTTAATTAATAATATATTATTTTATTCATGCATGTTTGTTCAGTGATTTAATTTTAAAGGATAATCAGATTTATATTTCATCTAAACGGTTGATTCTGGAATGATGGGGTTTCCCTAGGTGAGGAATTACCTTTCTTCGGGTGCTGGGACTAGGCTGGGACCCTTTTCTTATCTTTTTTCTTTTTCTTTTCTTATTTCCTTTTCCTTTTTTACTTTTTATTTTCTAATTTCCCATTTGGATTCCTATGAACTCCCCTTTGGGCTTCCTTTCACAAGGCTAAGAGTGGGATAGGGAGTGAAGAGGGATAAAGAATAATGATTCATCAACCAAGAGCTCATCTAGAGGTAAATAGATGCTTAATGAGTGTATGGTGTGGATCTGGAGAAAAGATTAAACAATTTTCAAATGGAGGTAGGAACTTTTTTATGTTCTCCCACAAATCCCTATCTCATATCCATTTTTTGTTTTTAAATAATTTAATGAATTTTTGAGGACCCCAGTAGGGTCAATCTTGGATTAATCAGGGAGAATCAGGTGTTTTGGGATATTTAAAGGGATTCCCATTTAGGGAAACCCATTTACATGATGTGTGGTTCAGAGAGAGAATTTCATGTGTTCTTCCTATTTAGAGATGATGGGTTTTTGGGACTACATGCTATGTACATGGGAGTACATGACATGTAGTGAAGATTTGGGGTGTGCTTGGGTAGTTGACTGTGTAGTGTACACGACTAGACCCCATGTGAAATACATGTAGTATAGATGTAGATAGCCAAGTGGAGTGCATGACCATGCCATGTGAGGTAAATATTTAGGTACCCCATGTTGGATTACATGTCATGTACTAGGGGAGCATGTCCTGTACTTAGAAGGGGTACACACTGAGTAGGATAAAGGTACATTAAAAGGTACCCATGTATGGGTACACATTATGTACAGTGTCCACATTACATGTACCTTAAGGAATACATGCCTAATGGTCCAAGGTATATGACCATGGAGAAAATTTCATGTTACACACTGTGCACACAAATTACATTCCATGTACTTTTCCCTCGTTTTTCTGTTTTTCCTATTTTTCACCCTGGATTCAAAATTTGTCTTTTGAGTAGTCCATTCTGAGTGTTTTTATGTATATCATGATGGTGGAATCCTTTTGGTTTTAGAGTTTATTTTTATGGTGTTTTTGAATAAGATATAACATTATTAGTTTTCTTCGAGGTTTGGTTCTAGAGTCCTCCTTTGGTTTGGGATGTGAGAAGAAAGGCCTAGGGTGAGGGTTGTGAGATATGTGATTAGCCTAGATTGAGTTTATCATGGGGATATTTTTTAGGTTCTTTGGAAAAATTCTAGAATAAATAATCATGTAGTATATATGAGGAGATATTGGTTTGTACCTATATATTGGTAATGGTTTCTCAAGGTTAGATCAGTTGAGGTATGACTATTATGTTTATAGATTCAAACTATTAAATCCTTTGGGATGGGTTGAAACCCCGGGATGGAAGTCATGGTTGTGTGACATTGAGCTAGTGGGATGAGTTTAAGGTACTCTTTTTGGATTCCCTTATTGGTGAGTTGGTGCCTATGGATGGGTTTTATTCCAAGAAGGTCAATTGAGGTTTCATTATGTGGGTGTTTCTTTTAGGTTTTCGGTTATGCCAAGGAGACCTTATGGAGGGTCCTATTTTGAGGTATTCACAAGGATCATTGTAAACGCCCATATTGGAGAGATTTTGATTTTGATTCCATTTGGGCACATTGTTGATCAAGGATCAGTTGGAAGCCACTAGAGACAGTTTGGGATGTTCTATATTGGGTGTGTTCTATTCTTTTGGATGATCTAGAGGAACCCCTCATAGGGTTTCCTGATATTTCTATGGACTATGGGCCATTTGAGGATGTTTTTGCAGACATATATTCAGATAGTAGGTGTAGTAGGGGATTCCTTATTAAAATATAACCCTATGTTGTGACCCTAGTTCATGGGATCCCCTAGATTTGGTTTGGACCTGAGGTGGGTTGGTTGAGAGACAGTGGTGGCCATTTTGTGGAATGATGAGATATATGGTACTGAGAGAGGCCCATGTTTTGTTGGATGAGAGTGGACCAGCACTACAAGTTCAGAAATTTATATGGTGGGTCAAGGTTGGATTATCCTATGTTCGGTTGGCCTTTGGCTATAGAATTTTAGGTAGTTTCTACTCGTGACATTGGTTTCAGGAGGATACCCTTGGTATATTTAAGATCGAGGTTTGGATATGAGTTTTTATCTAGTTCCCTACTCTGTTGGTTGGATATTATTATATGGTATTAGGGAGATAATGGATTATCTAGATGAGTTCACCCCTCTAGTTGAGTATTCTCCCAAGATATAGGTTATGTGTCATGGTTACGGTCTGATTATGACTCTTTAGTGGGTCCCTAGGAATGTGTAAATATTAGGCCCATGGGTAGACATGGTCCCCTAGAATAGTACATCTATCAATCATATATATGGAGTTATTCTCCTAGGATGTTTTATACTGTTGGTCCCTTGTTTAGATTTTGATTTATTATGTAGATATTTCAGGGCATTATGGTTTCATTAACATGTGGTGTGTAGATCCATCTATAGTTTGATTGTTCCATTAGAGTCATAGTGGCTGGTATATATATTTCAATGTTTATATTCCTAAGATGAGATCCTGGGGTCTGAAATTAATTTTTACACTCATAGAGGACTATGTATATTCTCTTTGATCTAGAGGATTCACCAGTTATCATGTGCCTTGGTGAGCTAGTTTAGAAAATCCTATGGCATGGGCTACATTGGGGGTAGATTAACCTTAGGCGTCAGGATAAAACCCACTGTTGGATATTTTCTTTATTTTAGTTTCCCCCTTTTTATATAGTTGTTATTTTAGTCCAGCTATTTTAGTTTTCAACTAGGATAGGCATATCACATGTGCATGAACTTTTTTATGATAGAATATTTATAGGTTCACCTTTATGGGTGGTCTAATGAGATTTATTTCACACGGGTAATACATTCACCTCGATGTGCGTGCAGACTTGTTTCCTAATTTTATGTTAGAGGAATGGTTTCACATTGGTTATTACAGAGTCCTAATTTTGCTTGATCGAGCGGAGAAACTAGTGTGGAGTCTCTGGATTTGGATGGTTATACTCAAGAGTCATGGATATTGGGTATATTTTTTGGCTTAGAGATGGATTTTGAACCAATTGTATTTATTTTCATATTATTTATTTTGTATGTCTGGTCAGCCCAAGGGAGAGACCGTATGTTGTATGTTTTTCATGCTTCGAGTCTGTATGAATTTATGTTTCATTCAATTTAATATAGAATGATTCTATTTTGGTTTTTTGTTATGTGTACTCTGATATTTATAATTATGTGTGATTTTGGTTATTTTCCACTGTCTTAATTTATTTTCCACTGTTATTTCACTCTAACAAGAGGGTAGAATCTCCCCACTATATCTTTTTGACCCTCACCACTAGCCAACAACCTCTATCATTTAGGGATTCATTATTTTGTCTTTTTGGTGAGATATATCAGGTGATATGTTAGGTCAACTCAGGCTGGTTTGTTATTACTACTGAACTGAAACATAGTTGATAAATGAAACAGTTAACACTTAAAAATGATGATTTTAATAAATAATTATTAACAAATGGGAATTGGAAAGTTATAAGTGGATCATATATGATATTATAAGTATTAATATGGTTCTACTATAGGATTTTATTAAATTTAAATTTATTATACAAGATACTAAAAGGAAATAAAAAGTAAGTCAGACCTAAGGTAAGGGTTTATTTCACAATATCATCATTATTTGGGATTTCTTATTGTTAAGTTTCATTATGAGGGACTATATGATATTTCTATATTAAACACCAAATATTTTCTTTTCAATTATTTATTGATGGAAATTATATTTTTTCCTTTCATTTTACTCTCTATTGGTACTCAAAAGTTAAAAAATATTGTTTTAATGGAAAATCAACTTTATTTCTCTCTTTAGTAGAAATTTCTTTTTCTTCAATATATATGATTTATAAAATTTTTGAAGAATATTTTTACTATTGTCCAATTATTGATGAACTAATTTTTATCAATGCTTTAATTTTTTTTAAAATACTTAAAAGGAATATTCTTATAATTTTCTGAAAAAGTCACTTTTTACTAAAGGTTTGAACAAAATTATTGTTTTAATGTACACCAAAAAAATAGATTTTCCCAGCATCATGACTACTATTTATTTTGATGTTTCCTTTTAAATATTCCAAATTTATTTCCATGTGGATTATTTTTCTTAATATTTTGATTTTTTATATTTTAAATAAGTGATTTCAAAATAAAATGTGTATTTTTCTTAAGAAATATTACATTTATTTTTTAAATGTATTTTCATCCATGTCAATATACACTGATGAATCTCATAGTTTGTTGAGGTTATACTCTAATGATACCATCCAAAATACTCTAATGATACCTTGCATATAGACTCTAAACACCGAAAGGATTCCACTATCATGATAGATATAAAAAACACTCACAATAAACTACTCATAAGTCCAATGTTGACTCTAGGGTGAAAAAGTGGAAAAAGATAATAGAAAGAAAATAACTTGGAATGTACTTTGGGTAAACAGAGTGTAACCATAATGGTTCTCCATGTTAATGTTCCTTAGGCCACTTTTCATGTACTTTTCTAAGGTACATGGAATGCAGACTCTATAAATGGTGTGTACCCCTACATGGGTACCTTCCCATATACCTCATCCACACTTGATGTGTAACACTTACGAGTATAGGATGTGATCCCCTAGTATATGAAGTGTACTACAACATGAGGTACTTGAATATTTTCCTCACTTGGAATGGCCATGTACTCTACCTAGTCATGTACATCTATACTTCATATAGCTCACATGGGGTCTATCTTTGTACGCTACATGACCATATTCCTAAGCACACCCTAAGTGTCCACTATATGGAATTTATTCCAAGTACATAACATGTAGTCCAAAAAACTCATCATCTCCGAAGAGAAAGAATACACGACATGTTTTCTCTAAATGATACATCATTTACAGGGGTTTCAATAAATGAGAATCCCCTGAAATGGATTGAAACTTCTGATTCTCCCCGATTTAGCCTAGACCGACCCTCTAAGGGTCCTCAAAATTCCATTAAAGGATGTAAAAAAAAAGAAAGGTATATGAGATAAGTATTTGTGTAAAAAACATAAAAATGGGCATAACTCCTTTTATAAACCATTAGAGATTTTTACTAGATCCACACCATGAACCCAATGATCATTGATCTACCTCCAATTGAGCTCTCAATCAGTGCTTCCTCCTTCCCTCTCCCTCTCCCCTCTCTATATCTCTCTCGTCCTTGTGAATTGAATCCCACATGGGAGTTCATGGGATGACTAAGGGTAAAACAGAAAAGAAAAAGGCAAATATAAAAATGGAAGAAAAAAAGAAAAAGAAAAAGAAAAAGGAAAGGGGCCCAGGTTTAGGCCCGATCCGATCACCCAATGCATGTTTATTACTCAACTAAGAGAAAACCATCATTCTAGATTCAAATACAGAGATGAAATCTCAATAAAATTCTCTTTTTTTATATAAATCACTGAACAAACATGAATGAATAAAATAATATTTAATTAATTAATGTTAAATATTATGTGAAAATATGAATGTATTATATTTCCAAAGAACAACTATACTAGGGTAAACGCCATATTTAGGGTTGAACAGAGTGGTTGTAAATTTTTTGGAGATCATATTATAGAAGAGTTTACCATTTTCACCCTAAAACACCCAAGAATGAAATGGTTCATATTTCCCTTAAATTTTACAACCCGTGATGATGCTAATCATCACAAACTCTTCTCACCCTTGGAATGCCTCACAAGTAAACCAATATTAATTCCCTCAACCAATAACTAGAGGTAATGACTCTATCATGGATATGGAAAGACCAGTATTATAGTATACCTAACTCACTCCCAATATAAGAGACACTCAATCTTGACAGATCTGATGACCCCCACCACAAAAGTATCCTTATCATCACCTCACTAACAAAATGACAGAACACATGGCATGCACTATGTCCATCACTGAAAACAATAGATAGACATGGAAAAAATTCCCACACCTGAGTGCCAACATGAAAACAAAACCGATCATTCTTGAACCATAAAGAATAATGACCCCTATTCTCAAAAACCCACTTAAAAAAGAATCAAGACCTCTAAAAGCCTATAGTATATTCCCCACCACAAGGATTTACTTAAAATACAATCAAAAGTAAAACAAGACTAATGATCCCCTAGGCCATGTACTAAATAAACTAGGATAACTCACCTAAAACTTCCAACCATTCCCCTAAAAGAGGCCAATTATAATAAACTAGAGCACACATTTCACTCATCTTAAAAAATAAGGTATCTCCCTCATGTCAAAATAAACCATGTGACCACTCTCCACTAGAGAATCGATCCAAATCCACAAATCTCCAAACACAATTCCACTACACTTCCCAAATCACAACCAAAATGAGTAGGGACAAAGGATAAACCAAGCCTTCCATATCAATCTAGCCATAATACAGGGAGCACTCCCAATTCCCTAATTATCAACCACAAATAATCCTCATATCTAACCACACCCTAGAGACAAAAGACCTCAACAGACTCATAAAGGAAGAACAACTACTCCCACCCAAGCCATCAGTGATTGCATACACATGAGCCCCGCCACACAACTAGATAGAAAACACATGGCAAGAACGACTCCCTCCCTAGGAACATGAACATGGTAATTTAGGGGAACCACTAAATTAGGGAAACTCGAGCCTAATCCAATGATCAATCAGGAACCTTTCCCTCATCAATCCACAAATGGGGAAATTAGATCCCATTACCAACCCACACAGTTCTCCATTTATCCCTTGATAAAGGGAATACATATTCAAAATTGATGAATGACTCTCCATAAGATCGACATGAACTTCTATAAAAAGAAAATATAGAAATTTAGTTTATTTGAGTTGAATGACACTAAGTACTTATATGATAAAAAACTATATGATCATTTATTAAAAATTTAAACAAATGAACATACAATGTCAGTAAAAACACTAAATACATGTTAATCCTATGTTCTAAGAATGATGTATGAACACTGGCCTCTTACACATGGTCCAAGATCCAAAAACCAAAATAATCATAAATCCACAAACCATAGTGAATAACACTAGGTGAAATAACACAAACATAAAAAATAATCCAAGAACAATAATCCCATCCTCGAAAACATGGAATTCCTATCGCAAATGGTGCTCATGACATACCAGTTCGATATCCATCACATTTTCTACCTCATTCCTAGACCACTAGTCTACTAACTCCCCAAATCACTAAACCAAAAAAACTCTAATACCTTTTTACAGAACACTAGTCTGAGTTGACTAGAAACATCACCTAATTTGGCTCTCTACATGACTTCAAGTGTGCCTCCTCAAATTCCATAGGCTATCAACCAATGATTAGGGTCCTAGAGATACAGTGTTGTGACTATACCCTCTAGTAAAAGTGAAATAACTATGGAAAATATCCAAACTCACCCAAAATGATAAAAATTAGAGTATGTATAATAAATAACTGAAACTTAATCAAGATATAAAAAATGGAATGTAGAATATAATTATAAAGACTTAGAATAAGAAAAAAATACAATATATGGTCATCTGTAGGGCTATCCACACCTCAAAAATAAAATAACTAAAAATAAATATAATATGATATACTACTGTATTTGGTATGAAAAACATACCCATTCTCCATGATTCTCAAAATACACCTTCCTAATTGGGTGACTCCACATGAATGGATCTTCTCGATCAAATAACACTAGTACTCAACCCCATATAATGCACAAACTATGCTCCAGACTAAAAGAAGAATCTTGGTCTTCATGCACACTGAGGTTCACATATTAGGAGAGAGAGATAAATCTTAATAGGCCACCCCCTATGATGAAACTATAAATCTTCTATCATAATAAGTCTATACATAAGTGATATTCCCACCATAGAAAAAATTTAAATAGTTGGAACAAAAGAAAAAATTCAGAAAAAGGTGGAAAAACCTAAAAAAATAAAACAACCAACCATGGATTATATCTTGACAAATAAGGTAAATCTACCACCTATCTGGCCTCTACCATAGCATTTATATCATGTTTTCCATCCAATAAAAAGATAATTAACACATCTTCAAGATCAAAGAGGGGTTTGAAAGTCGACTATAACGATAGGTTATAGAGTTATATTTTGAATTCATATTTGAATATAAAATACATTGGTTTTAAAATTTAAATATTCCATTCCAATATTAATTTTTTTTTGTTTTATGACAAGGTATAGGAAATGTACAAAAATAGGTTAAAAATTCATGAATTCATGATTCATAAGATGACCCGATATGTTCCATTGAAAAAGGACCATGTATAACACTTTAATGTAAAGAACTATAATAAAATAGTGGTAAAATTTCTAGAAACAACATTTTTATATATAAATATTAATTTATAGTGTAATAATTGAAGGATCCAAGGTGTAATGAGAAGTAGTAAGAGAAAATATAGTGTCTTAGTGATGATTAAAAGTGTCATGGTGAGAAATATAGTTTTTATGTCCTGAAAATTTCATAAAAAAATCAAGGATATTATTTTTTTCATAAAAAACTAAAAGGGCTAGGCCCTATAACATTTATGTGGTAAAAAAACTATTTATAGGGTAAAATATTTTACTTAGAAAAAAAAAATATTTGATTAATTTAATATTGGATACCACTTTTTATGGCCCTATTATGAACTAAGACCATTGGATACCCATTTATGACACCATTAAATGAAACTTGAGAATATAGAAGTCCTATAAATAAGAAGAACGGGTGGAGAAAATATTTGTTCAGTCAGCCATTAGAGGGTTTTCTCACTATACTACACTGTTAGGATTTTGCTTCTTAGGTTTCTTATTAGTTATTTATTTTCTTTTCAATTTATATTACAATTTAAATAAATTAACTATGTTTATTAAATTTGTTCCCATTATATATCTCTTTCTTCATCTAATCCCAACCTTTCTTCATAAACTAATTTATTTATCCCTATTCCATATTAATACATGATCTATTATCACTTCACAATGGCAATTAACTAACCCTAGGCTTGGTCTTGGGGGAGGATCCATGAAATTATTAATTATTATTTTTCACTTATTGAAATAGTTTAATTTAACTTTTATTGGATGTAAAGGATGTGAACAGGTGTAGAAATAATCTACTATGAAATAAAACTCAAATTAATTCTTATTTTAAACCAAGAGTCATTGAAATTTTCTGTGGATAAGTCATTTTATTAGGCATGATAAAAACCCCACTCAAGGTAGGGAATCGAAATCCATATATGAAGGACTGGATTTGTAAAATTGAATTTAATAATGAAGGAACCCATGTAACCAAAGCCTAGACTAAGACCTTTCTTCCCAAAATTCATTCTATTTTGTATCTGTTTGAATTTACGTTTTATATTTTTCATTGAATTATTTTCCATTTCCTTATTTCCAAAACCAAAAAATAACATTGTTTTTTATAAAATACTAAAAACATTCAAAAGAATTAGATTAGGTGAATTTAGAATTAATTGTTGAACTGAATATAAATACCCTCAAGTTTGATGATCCTAGTCATCCTAATTAAGGTATTAGGAAAAAATAAATAGTAACTCTTTTCCACGACATACGATAGGAGAATCAAAACAAGTTCCATTTCTAGGGAGCCAAGAATAATTTATTTCACAAATTTATTTTTCCAATTTATTTAAATAATTTTCATTGTTTTCTTCAAATAAAGAAAAATATATTTTTATTTTTTCCATGATATATCCAAATTTATATTAGTTTTCATGTGTGGACTAATCTTAGGTGTAAGAAAATATATTTGACTCACCTTAGTGTACGCGAGATGGAATTTTTCTCTTTTCTAGACAGATCAGGGGATATTTAAGTCAAATCACCATAGATAAATAATTCAAATATATCATATAGGATATTAAATAGATCCTAAAACACCTGATAATTGAGGAATTCACAAGAGAACTAATAAAACTCAATGATTAATTCCTGGAGTTTTATAAAGAAGTGGCCGTGACATAAGTAAAGTCATCATTATTTCCTCCAAACGTTTTAGAAAAAATTCTTTAAGTACAATATCACAGAGAAGTTATTGAAAAAAAATACCAGATTTAAAGGATTGGAAACATAATAAAAGACTTGTAAATAAAAAGTTAATGGCTAACTACATATTTCGAAGCCTCCTTAGAGAATACCAAACCTAGACTAAAGGAATAATCCTCAGTAGTTTATGATTTTTCAAAGGAAATCCAAGAATTTTAGGTTGTTCTTGAAGACCAATAACATACTAACCATTTGAAGAGCTATATCCAAGATTACCATGAAGATATGGAGACTTAATATGAATATAAACATGTTGATATACATATGAGAGATAAAAAATCCTTGATAAATATTAAAATGATTGGACAGATTAAAAAATGAAACATGATCTATCTATCAAAAAGTTATAAGAAGAATCGCTTGACTACTTATTTCTAGACATGAAAGACAAATAAACCACTAGATTGGTGGAGTTTGAAGAAAGGATGGATGATCCAAACTACTTACCTCCACCAAATACTATCCAAATCCAAGAGGAAATTAAAACTGAAGAAAAAACTGAATCTGAACTAACTCATGGAGTTAATCCTTTTATAATCTAAATTTTATTTAATTTTTATACAGTCAAACTTAATATTAACTATTTTTTTGGATTTTATAAATTTGATAAATCATATTTTTCCATAGAGGGAGATGATGAAAAAAATGCGGCTATTGAGGAACATATATATCTCCCTAAATACATTGAACACTTACTAGAGGGATTGTAATAAGAGATCCATGTGGCCTTCCCTGAATTACCAGAGACACATGATGCTTAAACTAAAAGGGATTATTTTACTAGTGAATATTTTTTTTAGATTTAGTTCATGTAAAATTAAATTATAGACTTCACTTTAATATTATTTTCACACAAAATATCTTGCTCAACCACTAGAGAGTGAAGAATTGGTTTTACAAGTAGAAAATGAAGATGAAGAGTTTCCATAGTTCATCTAACCACTACCATGAAAACTATACTTAAATGATAAGTAGATAGATATGGTGTACTCTATCCATGGAATCATCAACAACAAGAACAAATAAGTTCAAGTTGGTAAAAGAAACATTTAGTGGTTCATATCCAAGAAAATTCACCTACCATCATACTTTGGATGACAAATAGTAGTGCCCCTCTAGAGGAAATAAAATTCCAATGCACACTTGGGGGATCAAACCAAGAATTATCTTTTCTTTTATTTTATTTACTTTCTTTATATGATTTAAATTTTTAATTTTATTTAAATTTATTTTAGGAATAAATTAGGAAGCATCCAAAATCCCACTATCTTTTTAAATATTAATTTGATATGGTCCTTATACTTATCAGAGTTATTTTATTTTATAGGTATATCAATATGGAACAATGAAACAGATATGAATTTTGAGAAACTATGCACAATTAATGATGTAAAAGGGATATTACATTACAAAAGGATATTTTATGTCATAAAAAAGTATTCACATCATGTAAACCATTGAAAATAATTGTAAAACATCTTTAACAATAGAACTTATACTGAATAATAATTTTAATGGGTATTATATATTTCAATTCAGTTTTTTATTTCACTCTCAAAATTTTAAATTTGATATTGAGATTTAAAATGAAAATTGAATTGCCCACTTTAACTCTTATACTCTAGTGTAAATCTAGGATACATAAGTAGCTTAATATAATAACCATTACATGTTTTAATTTTCACCATTCACATAATATGATGATTGAAATAACAGAATGAGTGATTAAGATTAAGCATGAGGGATCTAATTTTACAAATCATTATTTTTAGATATGATTTGATTTTTGAAAATGAAATTATTCTTATATTTGAAATGTTTTTAATTTTTGAACTCGATAAAGATTAGTTTATTATTTTGTGCACGACTATGCATAATTATCCTAAACCATATGTTCTCATCCTTAAGAAAAATTCTAAACCAATATTTCGTATTTTATTTATTTCAAATTTCTTGAGATATTAGGGTATGTTTTATTCTTAAAAATTCTTGACATATTTTAAAATCTAAGACTGAATAGAATCAATTTTAATATGATAGAGTAATTTTTATTTATTATCTATTTATCATTGGACCAACCATGAAATTAATCTTACTTTTCCATTAGAATACATGAATGACCTTGTTAGTAAATGAGCTACGTTACAAGCCTATTATATCCATTCCTACACTACTCATAGTATGTTTCATGATATTTAAAATAGTATGTGAGGGGGAGTGGTTTTCCTGTTATATATGGATGAACATTATTTTTCAGGGGGTTTTCATGAAATTTGGTAAAAAAAATGTTTGAATTACACTTTTTTATTTACCTCTCAATCTAAAAAAATAATAATAAAAAGTAAAAATAAAATAAAAAAAATGTGTTCCATCTTTTGAGGATAAGAAATCCCCATTTCTATACTCGAAATGTTTTTATTGTAGGTTTTTATCAGATAAATGCGAGTTTTTTATTCAACACATATTTAAACAAAAAAAAAATAAAAAAAAATCAAGAGAGGGTGATTAATTCATTATTCTTGCTTTCATCTTGTGCCAACTTTGAGCTTTCAGGATTGATAGATGAAATTTTTTCTAGAGTATTTTCATTGGAATTATATTTTGATATCATAAAATGAAATAAATAGTAAAAACCACTATATTAGATTATTTTAGTTCTTACATACATACTCTAAGAAGCCGAGACATTTGAACCTTAATTCAAATACCTCATGATTAATTAAGATTTCTATCTTTATGTGGTTTAGATTTTAGTTGTCTTGAAAGCCTTTGGTAAGTAACTTGTACGTGATGCATGACCACAATTATATTACATTTTTTACATGGTGAGATGAGAAAAAATAGCTTAATATGAGGTAAGTTTCATGTGGTGTGGACATTAATGATTAATTAATAAATAAAAATTAAAGGAAGGATGATATTTTTTATTTTGAAATAAGGAATGTAAAATACATGATTGGATTTATTTCTTTTAACAATGTGTGGTATAATGAATTATTTTGTGTGATATTTTATAGTTAATTTTCCATTTTCAAACATTTAATTTCATTTTTTTGAAACATGAATATTGGTAGAATGAAATTCCTTTGAAATGTTTTTGAGATAACATTCATGAGGAAAATTAAGTTTAGTGTGGGGGAATTGACAGAGTCATATTTTTAATGCATATTTGAATTTAAAGCACATTTTTTTACACTTTAAATTTTTATTCATTCCGATATTAAATTATTTTTATGTTTTATGGTAGGTTATAAGAAATTTACAAAACAAACTAAAAATTGATGAATTCGTGATACAGAAGGTGGCCCTAGTTTTTCCATAGATAAAGTTCCATGTACAACACATTCAAGTAAATAAATGAGATAAAAAGGATATAAAACTATTGGAAAATAACATTTTAAACTTTAAATAGTAAATTACAGTGTAATACATAGATAATTATAGGCACAAGAAGATGCTGCAATAGAAAAACAAGTGTCTGAATGACGATCACTTGTATCTTGGTGTGACACATAGGTGTCATGCTGTGAAACTTCCCTAAAAAAACAAAGACACCATTTTTTTCTAGTAAAATACTCCCATGGTTCATCTCTACAACATTTACTTGGTAAAAACACTATCTAAAAAGTAAAAGATTCAATTGGGAAAAAAATTAGCATATTCGATGAACTTAATGCCTACAACCACTTTTTTATGGCCCTATTATGAGTCGGGACCACATGAGACCGATTTAAGACACTATTAAATTAAACCCAAGAAAAAAAATCCTATGAATGAGAGGGAAGGGAAAATAATTATTTTGTTAGTTAAGAACTACAGGGTTCTACTGCTACGCTGCACTATTAGGATTTACTTCTTAGGTTCTCTTTTCTTTTTTTTTGTTTTATTTTCAATTTCAATTATAAAGTAAATCAATTACATTTTTTTATTAATGTTTTTCCTATTCTTCATATATTTATTTTTCCAATACCAATCCATATTCAAATCATTATTTTTCTCTTCCTTCCTTATTATATCATTATCTATTTTCACATCATAATGGAAAGTGACTAACCTTAGGATTGGACTTAGGTGAAGTTCCATGATGTTATTGACTATTGTGTTTTAATTATTTAAATAATTTAATTAAATTTTTGGTGGATTCGTGGGAAGTGAATAGGTGCAACACTCATCCACTGAAACATGAAAGTCACATTAATTTTTATTTTTAACTAAGAGTCGGTAAAATTTAGTCTATCGAAGTGGTTTCTTAGGCATGATAAAAATGATACTAAAGGTGGAGTATAAAAATACATGTATGATGTATTGGATTTTCAAATTTAATTTAATAATGAAGGAACATGTTTAACCAAACCCTAGAACAAGACCTTTTGTCCCTAACATCATTCTATGTTGCATCTACATACATTTAAGTTTAAGATTTTACAATGCATTATTTTCTATTACATTATTTACAAAACCAAAAATAACATCATTTTCAAAAAATATTAAAAAAACAATGAATTAGATTAGCTGAATTAAGAATTAGTGATTGAACCAACCCCAAAGATCCTTAAGTTAGATGACCCTAGTTATCCTCTATGTTTTACTAAGAAAGAACAGTATTATTTTCAACTCCTAATGATAGGAAACTCAACAGGCATATATACAAGACCCAAGGATATCATCCTTGTCATATGAACACCGAAAAAAACATAACATGAACTAAGAATCCAATGTAATGGTCAAACTGAAGACATATCTTAACTCCCCATATCTAAGAAACCATAATCTCCTAAAAGTTCATAAGAAAAAATTGAGCTCTAAAAGTGGTCCTGATAGTATAAATAATCCCATGGGAACACATCTAGATATGGGTTCAATAGATATACTATCCTAGGGGATCCTATTTACCCATGGTCCTAGCAAATACACTGTCCCAATGATCAACATAATAACCAGGATCCCCACATCCATGACATATAACCTCTAGCAAAGGTGAATACTCAACTAGAGGGGTGCACACATCTAGATCATCCATTAGATCCCTAATATCATATACCAATAGCTATCCAATAAGGAGGGGAAAAAAATTAGGGCCAATTCCTGATCCAAAATATCCCAAGTTTCTCTTCCTCAAACAGAATTCCTTAGCAAAAACTACCTTAAGAATCATGGAAAAGGACAAACAAATACAGGATGATCCAAATTCGAACCCACCATCCGAGCATCTGAACAAGCCGCACAAATTCACTATCACCCAATAAAACATAGGGCCTCTCTCAACACCCTAGATCATAGTATCTAACAAAAGATCCACCACATGCTCTCAAATGACCTTCCTCATGGAAAAATTAATACTCGGGGATCCCAAACCCCAAAGTCACAACACAAAGTGATGTCCTAACAAGGATTACCCCGATACACCCAAGATCTCATTCCATTCCCATTGAAATGTCAAAAAATGGACCAAATTCTATAAAAAGTGCATGAAAACCTTCAAGGGGTTCCTTTATCTCATAAAAAACTATGGGACACACCCAGTGTAACACATCCCAAATGACTGTTGATGGCCTCTAACTGATCCTCAAGAACAACACACATAATGGGAATCCAAAGAAAAATCCCAAAACCAGTGGAATTAACATGGTCCTCATGAACACCTCAAAACATGACCCTCTACAAGGGATCCTTAGAACAATTGAAATAATGGGGTTAATTCCCACAAAAGAGAACCACATCCGTCCATCCTGAAAAATAGCCCATCCAAGGGTGTTGACTCACCCATAAGGTAATCCAAATAAAGTCACTTAGACCCATCTCAAAATCTCAAAAACACATGACCATAACTTCCATCCCACAACCACAACCTATCCTAAAGAATATAATAGTTCTGATCCAAAAAAAGGATCTATACCTCAACCACTCTAAGATCAAGAAACTGGTCCTCAAACACATGTAAAAAATAATATCTCCTCAAAGATACTATATGATCCCATATTCAGAAATCAAATAAAGTAACCTCAAATATATTTCCATGACAAAATCAAACAAGGAAAGTCACCCAGATTAAAACCCTCACCATGGTCCACACATATCTTAACCTATCCCACATGTGGATTTTGGAACCAAACCTTTAGAAAACCTCATAATGAACTTTCTCAGTCCAAAACTCTATCCAGACAGACTCTAAACATAGAAAGGTTCCCACCATCCTAATATAAATTCAAAAACATTAATAATAGACTACTTAGAAGTCCAATTATGACTCTAGGGTGAAAAATAAGAAAAAAGGCTAGGGAAAGAAAAGTATACGATGTATACTTCGAGTACATGATTTTTAACCCCAAATCTCTTCCTTGGTCATGTTCCTCAGGCCACTCGGCATGTAATTCAAAAAATTAAATAATGTGTGGACCCTATACATGTAGTGTACCCCTACATGGGTACCTACCCATGTACCTCATACCCACTTAGCGTGTAACCCTTCTAGTATTTGATGTGATCCCATGGTACACAATTTTTACTCCCACATGGGTACCTAAACATGTACCTTACATGTTATATCCATGTTATTATCTCAACAATGTATATATACATGGTATTCAACATCCATGGGTTTTGACCATGCACACTACATGGCCATGTGTCTATACACACCCTGATTCTCTAGGATACAATATACACTACCATGTACATGGTTTGTAGTCCCAGAAACTCATCTTTCCCATACAATAAGAACACATGACATGTGTTTTCTGAACCACATGCTGTGTACATGGGTTTCCTAGAATGGGAATCCATTAAAATGGTTTAAAATGCTTTATTATCTATGATTAAACCTAGATTGGCCCCTGAAGGGGTCCCCATAATCGCATTATGGGATTTTAAAAAATGGTTATGGGACAAGTATTTGTGAAAAATAATAAAAATGGGACTACCTATGGGAAAAAACTACCGAAACATTGTACCAGATCCACATCACACACCTACTGAGCCTTGATATACCTCTGGATGAGATCCTAGGTATAAAATCCTCCATAAAACTCCATATTATATCCCTCATCCTATATTGGTCATGAAAAGGGAATACTAGAGGGGAATTCATGGTAATCCAAATGGGAAAGGGGAAAATTAAAAGGAAAAAAGAAAAATGGAATAAAAAATGAAAAAGAAAAGAAAGAAAAGGAGACTAGGCTTATCCCTAATGCCCAACACAAGGTTATTACTCACCTAGGAAAAATACCCCTATTCTAGACTCAAACAAGGAGTCAAAATCTCAATAATATACTATTTTGAAAATATATACTTGAATGAACATGTATGAATAAAATTATATTTAAATATTTAAATATTAAATATTCCGTGAATTTTGGAATGACATAGATTACCACAAAAATATTATAATAGGGTAAACAACAAATTTTGGTGCTAATGAAGTGTTAAAAAAATATACAAGATCATCTTATAAGATAATTTACCAATTTTCCTTAGAACCCTCTTAGGCACAAAAGTTCAAATTTCCCTTAGTTTTCACAATCTGTGACAACATGGGTAATCACAATAGTTTTTTTTCATTGCTTATTTCTCATGGTCCGATAAAATATATTATTTTAATAATTATATAAATATCATATATATATATATATATTCATTTTATATATACTTAAAATCATCTTTGAAATGTGGTAATGAAAAATGAATCACATCGCTTTGTGGAGGTGATAGTCCTCACATACAAATGAATGACGTTATCAATTTTTAAAAAGTGGAAGTGTAAAAAGGTAAATGATATATTATATTTCCAATAAAATAATTACTTCATTAATATCATATATGTTAATTATTTCAATATTTATAACCACTGAAGTAAAATGATGAATAAAAATGAATCACACCGCCACATGGAGACTTGAAGTCGTACGTACACACGAGCATTGTTTTTACTTTATGTAGGATGAAAATTGGTTAAAAATGGTTTTATAATAATCTTAATAAAATATAAGAACATTTATGAAACTATATTAATTATTTTTTAATATTAAAATATATTTAAAGGAAGTATAAGAAGAAATAATTTTGAAATAGGTTGTAAATATGATTACTTCTTCTTCGAAGTCTACTTATTAATAACTATTAGAACAATATTTTTAGAATACCATCAACACTAATTCATCTCTAGGGAATTTTAGAATATAATTTGGTTGGTTGTTGTTGATTTATGTTGCTTAAAGCAGTGTAAATAAGAGAGAGGAGGTGTGTCCTTTTATAAGTGGGGGGAGGGACACACCTTGATTTTTATAAAGTATTAAAATATTATGAAGAAATATTATTGGAAAAAGGTTCTATAAAAAATTAAATTTAGATCCTAAGGTGAAAATGGTATAAATAAATCCATACAATAATAATTAAGATGAAAAAATGTGGCCTTATCACTTAGCTTCGACCTTAATTTATTTGTTTTACCCTTTTAACTAAGGTAGTAATATTTTTATATTATTTATTGTTCAGAATAACCAAAAATGAAATTGAGAAAATTAATAAATATAGAAATTATTATTCCAGAAATTTAATCCATTTTTCAATATTTAATATCTAGGAATGGTAGAACTTAATTCAATATAAAAACGAAAAACACAATGAAGAATGATTTTCAGAAAAATGTATTTTTATGTATAAAATTATTTCTATAAAAAATTCAAGTATAATATTAATATAAAATAATAAAATTTAATTCTTTTTTTTAAAAAATAAATTAAATTAAATTTTAAATCAAATCCATATAAAATTTTTTCATTGAATATAATCGAAAATAAAAGACAATTTTCTTTAAAAATTGATATTTTCAGTATTGATCCAAAAATCATCTTTTTCTAAAAATTCATACAAATTAAACCTATTATAATTTTTATATGATTACTTAAAAAATGATAATCTTTTTTTAAATTAGATTTATAACGGTGGAAGAAATTAGTTATAATATCTACACATAAAATGAAATGAAAACCATTTTTGTAGAAAACATGTTTTTGAAGCATAAAATAATGTTACTAAAAATCGAGTACTTATTTGTTATTATTTAATAAATGAATTTTATTTATATAGAATTTTAAGTATATATATTATAATTTTTTTAATACCAGTAATACCCAGTAATCCAATGGCTATGTGATAACTATTGTATTAAAAAAATATTTCAATAGTATACTATGATTCATTTAAAACCAGTGTTGCGTATAAAGAAATCTATCAAAGAAAATAAATTAATTTGAAGAGAAATATATCATAAAATATTAGGGTGTTACATTCTATCCCAATTATATGATATTTTCACTTGAAATTATGTCACTTTGATATAAAAAACTAAGGATACTTCTGCCACATCACATCATCCGATTCCCACATTGATTCCAAATATTTATTGTTTTCTACACAACTTTGTCCATATGAGGGGTCATTTTTCATATAACTTTCTCTCTATGATCTAGAATACACACCGATTATTCCTTATAATATCGATCTTACCCCAGCGATAATAATTTTGAGTTCAGGTCATGTGAATGATCAGGTATGTACTTCCTTAGGAGAGACACATGGAACACATCATGGACATGAGAGAGATGAAGTGGAAGAACCAAGTGATAATATACCATCATACTACAATTAATAATTTTTAAGGGACCGATATATCTAGGGATAAAATTTACCTTATTTTGAAATCACATAAACTTATTTCAAGGATATATTCATAATAATACCTTATCACTAATTTCAAACAATTAATATTACTAATGATTATCAGTATTACTTTATATGGACTCTAAGATTAATTATGTGCTATTGAATAGAATCAAAATTATCCTCAATTTCCTTCGAAATATTAGGTCCCAATATCTTACTTTATATAACTTTATCTCTACACATTAGAGTTCATAACATCTTTCTATAGAGGGACTCATAATGTGAAATCTGAATGTTCGAGTGAAAACAATTATTGAAAGAAAATTAAATAAAATGAAGGTTCTGATCCAAAAAAACCTTTGAAATACATAGAGAAACATATCATTATATATTCTAGAGTTTGACTAGACATCCTAGACTGAACATATATCTATGGATGATAAGTAGTATTGAAACTCAACTTTGTATCCAGAGCTTGTTGAATAATTATTTATCACTTCTAGGTAAACCTCAGAACATGATCGATACAATTGATAGTCGTACCCCATGAAATATTAACACTTCCATAATGCATAGTTGATTAAGTTTATCAAGAGATAAATCATATCTAATGGAAATTAAATGAGCTTATTTAATAATTCGATCAACTATAACCCAAATAATATTTCACCTTTTATAATTTTTAGGGAGTTCGATGATGAAATACATGGTAATGTTTTCCCATTTCTATTTTGGTATAGCTAATGGTTGTAAAATAATCTTATATTTCTATTTATCAGCCGTAAATTGATTACATACTTGGTATCAAGACACATACTCTGGAATATACCTTTTTCATGTTATCTCTCCATAAATACTCTTTTAGTTCTTTACACATTATCATACATCCAAGATGAATAGAGAATTAAAAACTATGAGATTCATCAAATTGGTAATTCTTCATTTTTGGTATTGATGGGACATATAATCAGTTACTAAACCTTTCAATTTTTACACGATCATGTTTAAAATATGGGGCATTCCTCACCTTATTTTACAATTCCACTTCTTCCTTATGTGCCTTATTAATTCTCTAATGGATGTATGGTTAAAAATTAATCTAAAAAAGATAATATATTTCCCATTTCGTCAATATTTGATTATCTATATTTTAAAAATCCATAATTATTGGCTCTCTTTTAATCCTTATCATGGAAAAACTTGCATGGTCTTTCCAAAACAGAGCATTAACCATGTTACTCACCTTATGAGAATGGTAATATAATAAGTTGTCATAATATTTGATAAAAACAACTATATTATATGATACAAATTAAACTATATCTATGTAAATATATAGTTAATGATTTTATGATCTGTATATATATAAAAAATTTCACTATATAGATAATTGCACTAGATAATCAATGAAAAAATTACCAATGTCAACTCTAAATTATGAGTCTAGTAATTTTTCTCTTGTATTTTAAATTAGTGAGAAGAATATGCTATCACCATATCATTTTGTATAAGGAAACATCATAGTAACTTATTTGATACATCACTATAGATCACAAACCCATCTCTATTAGAGGGTAGTGTGAGAACAAGTGCACTGACCGACCTTCTATTTAGCTCCTTGAAATTCTCCTCATAGTCATCTGTCCACAAGAACTTATCTCCCTTTCGGTTTAAAATTTTTAGTGGATTTGATAATTGTGAAAAAAATTCATAGAAATTCAACAGTATCCTAGAAACATATGAAAAATATTGATCTCATTTAATGTGGTTGGTTTTTGAAATTTTTGAATAACTTCCATCTTTTATGGATTCATTGATATACTTACACTTGAAATTATATGACCCAAGAATGATAATTTTTGTAGAAAAATTCATACTTGGTTGTAATGAACCATCTTTTCAACAAATGTATGGATCATTAGTTTTTCAATTTTAATTTCTTAATCAACCCTAATATTGAATCCTAATCAATCCAAGGAGGTTAAGGGTGAATCTAGGGATCATTCAGAGCCCGAATCCATGAAATGGGAAGAAATAACTAGGATGTATGGTTTTTATGAAATCGTACGACCCAATGAGCATAGTCATGTGGTCTGTTGAAGGTTTAGGATAGCTCCATTTTTCATGGTTTGTGCATGGTTAGTCAAACCGTGCGCCTAACTGTGCAAGGCACGCCTATGTAGTAGTGAAATGAGCATAGTTTGTGAATGGTTTGGCCAAACTATACAGCCAAATCATGCGCCTATTTATTTTGGGGTGAAATGAGAAAAAATACCCTCTTTAATTATATTTTACTTTTTTTTTAAATTTCTTATTCTAGAAGATGAAACAACCCTTCCTCCTCGTTTGAGCTCAAGAACACCTAAATCTAAGAATTGGGATAAGTCTACAATCTGAATTCTGATTATTAATCCATATGAAACATTGGATCTGTCTTAGTAAGATCCTATAGTCTCTCCATTCCTATCTAAGGTTTTCTTTGAATCTATCATGTTATTTATGTGCAATATCATTTTCCCTATTTTTAGGGTAGTAGACAGTTTCTTAGATCTCTTCCAACATGCTTTGAATCTGAGGATGATATCAGGTGAGGAGTTATCTATGGCCTTGAGGTAGGTGGTCACATAAATTTCCCTTCTAGTTTTATGTTTCATAATTAACCTATTGTACCACATACAATATTTTTTTTTCTATATTCCCCTTTATATTGATTTATTCATGCCTAATTGATCCTTAAAACTTATTACATGTCTATTGATCCTTGTTTTGTGAGTTAGAGGATTCTTACCATAGTTATGGACACCCCATGGGTGTTCCAAGTTATATTTCCCATTAATGGTCAATTACTTAATTACTCAAAACACCTAATTACCTTTCAGATTAGCCTTTAAATAAAATTTCTATTGAGACATTAGTGTTAAAGGGGACCTAAGGCACCCCTTAGGTGATTGGACCACATATGGTTGGAATTTACCAAGTATGAAATTGACTTCATTAAACATTTAACATTTCCAATGGACTTCTTAAACCTTATGAGTTAAATTGGCACGCCTTAGTGAATTTGATGGATTTAATTAAATTGAAGGGAATAATCATGATGGATTTCCCTCTTAAAAATAGATTAATGGAATTATTTCAAAGGATGTAAATTATGTTCTCTTTTTATGATTTATAAAATTTTTATTATGAATTGTAATGTTTTAAATGGAATTGAACTTGACTAAGGGGACACATGAGAGGTGTTGCCTCTTGTGCGATGTTGTAAACATGAATATGACTTATCTATATTTAAAATCTTGCTAAACATGTTACATGAGAGGTATTTTACTCATGTTGAACATTATAATTATGGATATTCCTTGATATAGGATTTGATAAAATGTTAATGTGAGTAGATCATGAGGGATAATAATGCTCCATTACGCCAGGTGTTGAGTATGGAATCTAACACGAGTGATACTATATGGGAGTGGGGATTTATGTGCCATATTCTAATATTTGAGTGTTGACATGATGAATCACTCAGAATCCCGAGTTTCATGAATGATGTATCACACTCTTATTAGGATGTAGGGAATATACCCTATTTCTTGAGCTTATAGGATCGTTACATTGGTCAATGATGTCTAAGTTATGCCCCAGTCCAGCCAAAACTAGTATTCTAGGTATATGTCTACTTATGTACACATGTACATGGTTCATATAGGTGGATGAAATATATATATATATAATTATTCTATATATATATATATATTACTACTATATATTTAGAGATAGTTTAGACTTCCATTCCAGCCATGAGCTGATGTAGGTAGACCCACCAGGTGTCCTTTAGGAACCTGAGTGGGTTGGTTATTTATTTATTTTTCATTGTTAATTAATTATTATTTCCTATACACTGTTTTCTTATGAGAAATGCTTGTAAAACACATAGACACAATTGGTGGTGTCTTATTGAGATTTTTATCCCACACCCCACTTGGGATACCTTTGGTACCCAAGAATATTATCTTTTTTTAGGAATTGATAAGGGTAAGTTCCCTTATATAGGTTGTTGATATGATTGAATATAGTTGGAGCTTAGGAACAAAGGACTAATATTTCACTGAAGATACTTGTGGAGCCATTTTTTGTGCTTTTTGTAAATAATGCTTGTATTCCTGTCCCCTATTCCATTTTTGTATCATCATGCTACACATCCATGTATCAAAAATTTACTTAGATAATTTTGGTTATATTATCAGTTGTTTTGTTATATTTACTCTTCTGCTTTTTATTTATTATTCAATCTATTTATTATATATGCTTCCAATACTGTTGTATGTTTATTGGTTATTTTCGATATTCTATTATGATAAGTGGGTACAGTCTCCCCACTATACCACTTTCACACCCTTTCTATTAGTCG
This sequence comes from Viscum album, assembly GCA_963277665.1. NCBI lineage: Eukaryota > Viridiplantae > Streptophyta > Magnoliopsida > Santalales > Viscaceae > Viscum > Viscum album. Next base: position 134,991 of record CAUJRU010000801.1, read on the forward strand.
TTAACCTCTAGTGCATGGGGAGATGCGCTTGAGTCCATGGGACCCATCGGCTTGAGATGCAAGTTTAGTGGATCCTAGGTTGGGATGTTAAAAAGTGGTATCAGAGGTGGTTCCTTTATCATTTCACTATTTGGAAACAATATATTAAAGATTTTGAATTCTTATAACTTATTCATAATCCATTCTTGGGCATCATGAAACCATGTTTTGAGTAAAGGCTGTGTTTCCTGAATTTTTATTGTTGTTCTATTTTCGCATATTACTGCTGATATCATTTCACCACTGGGTGAAAAACATGTTGTGTTATGGTAATTATTATTTTTCTTGTCGAGGATTTATTTTATCGTTCAACTGATGATATTATGGAAATGATCATTTTTACATGCATCATTATTAGGCACACTAGGATTAATATTCCATTCATTTTTCCATGTCACGTCTATTTTTAGCACGAATTTTCATATTTCATATTATTAGTGTCTTGATTATATTGTATTGTGCTGACACTTATTGCATGGATTGGAAAACATAATTGATACATAAAGTTCCCACCTTAACCTAATAGTGTTTTTCTAAATAGGATAAATGGACACCTTAAATAGTCAATTATGAAACATTGAGCTATAGACCATTCATCTCATGGGATGGAACGTGTTATAGTGTGATTTTAATGGATATCATATATTTTTTCATAAGGATTATGGGACCTAATGGATTGAAAGTGGTATACCATATAATTTAACCATTTTAATAAAATTACACATTTGGAAAGTAAAAATTCAAAATTAATTTGGAATCTAAAGTGAAATTGGTTATCCTATATATGTAAAACAAATACTTACACCCAAACCCAACCTTATTAGTGGGTAGTGGGTATCTATTAAATTCTTTTGTACTCTTATAGTCTCTTCTAACTTTTAGATATGGTTTTTGAATTTGGATGAGAGGATTGGTTGCTTCTATATAAATGATTTACTCACGTCCTAGTTTATTAAATGAAATCTTCACAATTTTTTAAATCACTTACGATGCATGTGTCTGGAAGTGTAGTATCATACCACCACAACATCCTATTCTCTTATACCATGAAGGCTATGATGATCATGCTCCTTAGGTGGTAGGCCATGATCTGACAATGATTTCTCTTATAGTGCCACATGTGTCTCCTCTTCCTATTCCTAATGTGGGCACCAATGCCTAGTTCTGAGAGGCTTTTATATATATGTATTAGTCTATGTAAGGTATCATTCAACCTACCCTGAGTATGGAAGATTTGACTCAGGAATTTTAGTAGTATGATCCTCCCACCTTTTGGGGTATAGAGGACTTCATGTTATGGAGTCTTGACTCAAATAAATACTTTCTATATTCGATCATCTTGAGATGACTCCAGGGTGGAGGGTCAAGCTAGATGAATATATGTTTCACAATTAATCCAAGCATTGGTGGGGTTTTATCCCCCCAAGAAGATCGACATAATGATATGGTTTTTGTGGATTTCCTGATGATCTTCTATGAATACTTCTTTTCCCATACTATGAAGGTTGATAGATATAGGTAATTCATGTACATGCATCAAGGGAGTTTTCCAATTATGGAATACTATACTCGTTTCACTAAGATGCAGCGGTTCACTCCTACTCTAGATGGTAATGAAAATATGACCACCAAGAGATTCGAGGATGGATTGGTTTATTCCATATGGTCATAGTTAAATGTGTTTAGGTTTATAATTATTTCTAAACTTGTCAATTAGGTTCTTATTATAGATAGTATTCAAAGGAAATATGATGGTATGAGTTAGGGTGGTTCAACACCTAAATCTAGAAATGGTTCTTATTCTAGAAACAAGATTCACTTCGAGGTTTCTCATAGGGGTAGAAGAAGCCAGGTTATAACTAAAAAAGACTTCTTGATCTGTCACCAGTGCAGGAAGACATGAAACATGAAGACTTAGTTCTTGTGGGATCCAGTTGAGTGAATATGTTGTGACATGATGAGCCATATGAAACATTTATATAGGACTTTTCCAATAGTACCTAGTAAGTTGGGATCTACACCTACTCCTTATTCAAGAGCTAGACCAATGGGATCACATCAAGCAGGAAGCTGGAATACAAACAACTGATCATGATGAGATGGCAGTGGTGGTAGAGGCATTCAGACATATGATTCTTAGTTCCAATGTAGCGGGATTTCATAGGGAAGTTAGGAAATGACTCAGGGATGTGGTACAATCTAGTTGCACGCAGTCCAAAATATGCTAGAGGAGTAGAGTTCCAAACCTTCTACTGTATGAGTTACTATTCTAATAGCCTCCACTTTAGTGATTTCTTTTTTTGACATATGTGTGTCTCACTCATTTATATCTGAGGAAATAACTGAGAGTCTGGGCCTCAAGATCAAGTTCTATTATGATTTTATGATGAAAGACACCCAATTGTGTATCCATTGTGAGGGAGTTCAGCATTTTAGGGGTTTTCCCCCTGATATAAGTATTTAACTTTTCATTGTAATCTTTATGTCCTCGACATGATGAGATTTGATGTAATTATCAAGATGATCTGGTTAGTTACCTATTGTGCCCATATTGAATGATATCATTTTAGGGAGACATTTACATCCCCATAGGGCATTAATAATATGAATAGTGGATAATGGGTTGTTAGTGAGACTTGAGCCAGACCCAAGAATAATAGGTTACATAGTGTCACAAATAAGATCACCATTATTTTCCTTGATTACTAGGGGTTACAACTCTCTATTTTTCCTCCTATAGTGAATAATATAAGATAATTTTTTTTATAAAAATACCAGGGCTACCTATGGTGTGAGAGGTAGAGTTTACCATTTCTCTTGTGGTAGGAGAAGCACCAAATACCATTCCTCCTTATAAAATGATACCTAAGAAGATTATGAATCTCAAGAAGCAGTTGGATGATCTAGAGGCTAAAGGATTTATACACACTAGAACTTCTCCTTGGGTTTTATTCATCCTTTTTGCCAAGAATGTGTATGGTACCCTCATGATCTGGGTGGATTACCATCTTTTGAACCAATTTATAATAAAAAATAGACATCCAATTCCTAGAATAGACGGCATGTTTGATAATATATAAGGAGTGAACGTTTTTTAAAAGATATATATGAGGTTTTCTTATCATATGGTGTGTGTTTGGACTTCAGAAATACCTCACACAACTTTCAGAAGTAGGAATAGTCTATATGAGTAACTGGTTTTGTCGTTCGGACTCACGATGGCACCAATGGTCTTTATGGGTCTTATGAATTTTCCTTTTAACCTATATATAGAATCATTTGTGGTAGTATTTTTTGACTATATTTTGGTGTATTAACACTCCTGAAAAAACCATGCAACCCATATTGAGATTCTGATGAATACACTAAGAGAGAACCAACTCTATACTAAACTCATTAAATGCTACTTTTGGATCAATAAAGTCCACTTCTTGGGTCACGTCATCTCAGAGTCAAGAGTTTTAGTAGACCCAAAGAAATTGAGAGCTGTAGTTTCCTGGGATTATCTCAATAACTTCTTTGACATCATGAGTTTCATGGGGATAACTATATATTACAGTAATATTATGCAAAATTTCTCATGCCTTGCAACACTGCTTATGGACATGATAAAGAAGGGTGTTAAATTACTATGGATATAATCTTGTGAAGAATCCATTTAGGAGATGAAGGGTCATTTGAATTCAGTGCTGATAATGATTATTCTTGATAAAGGAAGGAGATATATTGAATACTATGACACATAAAGTATCATGAATGGAGCTATTTTGATATAGAATGAGTGAGTCTACATGTAAAGGTCTCGTCAGTTGAGGCCTCATGAATAGAATTACCCGATGCATAACCTCAAGATGGCTGTTGTAGTTTAGGATTTACACTTTTAGAGACACTATCTACTTAGAGAACATTTTTTGGTGTTTATATATCACTACATAATTAAGTAAATCTTTACATAGTGAGATATTAATCTCAGATAGCATAGGTGGGTTGAGTACCTAAAATCTTTTGATTTTGAGCTTTCCTAAATACCTGGAAAGGGGAATTAAATGGACGATGCTCTAAGCCAAAATATTTAGACACATTCTATTCAAGAATCTAGTAGTGGGATTATGAATTTATTCTTAGAGATTCACATTGAGGTTCAAGAGGATCATGGTCTGACTATCCTCTCAGCCTTAGTAGAGGACTCTACTCTTTTGGAATGGGTAATAATGAGGTAATTATATGATTCCAATGGAATAATACTAAGGGAAATAATTTCAGATGATGATACATCCTTATCTTATACAATTAATAGGGATGATACCTTATTTTTACATGGGAGTGTATGGGTCCCAGCTGACATCAGAGAGGAGATGATGTGGGAATTTAATGCCACAACATGGGTGGTTCACCATGGTGTCACCAAAATATATCAATATCTATGATGAAAATATTGGTGTCCTGGTATGAACGACACAATTTATAGATTTATTAGTTCTTGTTCCACTTTTCAATAGGTGAAGGTGGATCATCTGTGTTTGGTTGGGATTCTATATCCATTTTCCATTCCTGAGTGGAAATAGGATGATGTTTTGATGGATTTCATGACTGCTCTACCTAGATAATCTCATGGGAATGATACAATGTGGGTTTTCATTGATCATTTGGTGAAGGTCACATACTTCTTACCTATACAAGAGACCTTCATGGAAGATGATCTAGGAAGGATTTATGTTAGGTATGTTTTTTTGTCTTCATGGAACTCCCCATTCTATCATTTTTGCAGAGATGTTTTTTTAATGTCAAGATTCTTCCAAGGGTTTCATAAGACATTGAGTATACATGTACTTCTCTGCATGAACTATAAAACATAGACTGATGGACATACAAAGTGTACAATTCAGGTTCTAGAGGGCATTATTTATGCATGTGTCCTTAACTTTGGAGGTTCTTGTGAGAAACATATTCCTCATTTGGAGTTATCTTATAATAATAGATTTCAGGAAACCATCAAGATGGCTCCTTATGAAGCCTTATATTGTAGGCCATTCCTCTCACTTCTATACTGGATAGAGGTGGGGGAGGTAGCTATTCATGGACCATGTCTCGTTCAAGAGACTGCATAGTAGGTCCAGTTGATCAGAATGAACATTTTGAAAACTCCATCCAGATAGTAGTCATATGCCAAAAGATGCCTATGACCTCTCTAGTTTGAGGTTAGAGATCAATGTTTCTTGAAAGTATCACCCATGTTGGGCTATAGAGATATCCGGAAGTAGGGTAAGCACTCTCCATGGTTCTTTGGACCATTGAGGTTGTGAAATAGTTTAAATAAGTGGATTACCAGTTTTAACTTCCTCAGAGATAACGATCAATGAATGATGTGTTTCATATATCCCAACTTCACTGATATACCTAGACCCATCGTATATCTTTTAGATTGATGAGGTTCAGCTGGATGTATACTCTTCCTTCAAGGAGTATCTAGTGTGTATTATGGATCCTAGAATTAAGACACTCTAAAGAAGGTAAGTTCCTTTGTTATGGGTTCTATAATAGCACAACTGAGTACAAGATGAGACAGGGGAACAAGAAGCTGATGAACAAGCTCAGTGGATTGAAATTTTCTCTGATGTCACCTCTTTACCCTCAAAATTCCAACTCAGGGACTAGTTTCTTTAATGAGGGTAGGTTGTAAGGACCCTCCTTTTCAATAAAGCTATGAATTGTTAGTTTTTTAATTTGAATTCCTTAATCGACCATAATATTGAATCCTAATCAATCCAAGAAGGTCATTGGTGGATCTAGGGATCATTTTCATCCTGGAGCCTTGAAATGGGAAGAAATAATTGGGTCATATGGATTGTATTCAACCGTGCGACCTAGGGTGCATGACCGTGTGGTCGGTTATAGGTTTGGGATATAACCCATTTCCATAGTTTGCACACAGTTAGTCAAACCATGCACTTAACCATGTGAGGTACCCTTATGTAGCAGTGAACTAATCATGATTTACACATGTTTTGGCCAAACCATTTGGCTAAACCATGTACCTATGTATTTTTGGGTAAAATGACCAAAATAAACCTATTTAACTATATTTTAAAATTTTTCCCTTTATTCTTCCAGTGAAAAACCTCTTTCCACTATTTTGAGCTCAAGAACACCTCATTCTAGGAATTGATCTAGGTATCCTATATGAATTCCAATTCATGATTTTTCTAAATAATTTTATCCATCTTGGTAAGCTCATCAAATCTCTCCCTTCATATCTATGATTTTCTTCGAATCCATCACACCATTTAGTTTCAAGATAATTTTCCCTTTTTTTAGGGAGTTGGACCATTTCTCAGATCTCTTCCAACACACTATAAATATGAAGTCAATATCGGGTGAGGAGTCTTCTACAACATTGACGTAGGTGGTCACATTGTTTTACCTTCAATTTTTGATGTTTTTTAATTAATCCATTGTGCCACATGCCTTGTTTTTTAGAGTATCCCCATTATACTGAGTTCTTCATGTATAATTGATGATTAAACCTTAATACATTTCTATTGATCCTAGTTTTGTGTGTTATAATATTTCTACCATGTTTATGGACACGCTGTGGGTGTTCCAAGTCAGGTTTCCCTCTTAATGGTTGATTGATTAATTTTTTGAAACACTTAATTGGATTCTATATTAGCCTTTAAATGAAATTTCACGTGAGACATGAGTGTAAAATGGGGCCCAAGGAACCCCTTGGGTGATTGGACCACATATGGTTGGAATTTCCCAAGTAGGAAATTTCCTTCCATGACAATGTAACCTTTACAATGGACTCCTTAAGCCTTATGAGTTAAATTTCCATGATTTAGTGAATTGAATGGATTTAATTAAATTTAATAGAATACTCATGATGGATTTATCTCTTTTAAATGGATTAAATGAATGATTTCAAAGGATGGTAAGGCCAAACCATTGTTTATGCTTTATAAAATTATTATTATGAATTGTAATGTTTTAAATGGAATTGAAATTGACTAAAGGGACACATAGGAAGTGTTTCCTCATGTGTTATGTTGTAAACATGGATATTCGTTATATCTATATAAAGGATTTGAAAACATGTTACATGAGAGGTATTTTACTCATTTTAAGAATTATAATTATGGATACACCCTTATATAGGATATGAAATGATAGTAAGGGGTGTTGAGAATGAAAAATAATCAAAATACCTTACATTAGGTGTTGAGAATGTAATCTCACACCAGTGATACTATGTGGGCATTGGGATTTACACACCACATTCCATGATTTGAGTGTTGACATGATGGATCACTCACCATCACTTGTGTTGTGTATGAAATCTCACACTCTTCTTGGGATGTAGGGAATATACCTTATTTCTTGATCTTATAGGCTTGTTATATTGGTCATGGATGTCTGAGTTACACCCCGATCCAGCCAACACTAGTATTCTAGGTATATGGTCACTTATGTCTGCACGTAATTTGTTTATGTAGGTGGATAATATATATATATATATAATTGTACTATATATATATATTACTACTGCTATATATATAAAGACTGTTCAGACTTCCATTACATCCATAAACTAAAGCAAGTAGACCCACTAGGTGTCCATGAAACTGAACAGGATGGTTATTTATTTATTATGAATTTTTAATTAATTATTATTTCTTGCACATGATTTAGTTAAGATCACTACTTGGATTACACGTAGATAGTATTGGTGATTTCCTATAGAGATTTTTATATCACACCTTACTCGGGATGCCTTCAGTACCCAATAATATTATCTATATATTGGTATTGATCAGGGAAAGCACCCTAATATAGGTTTTTGATATTCTTACTTATAGTTGGAGCTTAGGAGCAAAGTACTGAGCTTTTGTTCAAGATTCTTATAGAGTAAATTTTTTTTTTATTTTTTTGATTTTTTAATAGCATGTTCGTATTCCTATGCCCTGTTCTATTTTTGTATCTGTATGCCATGAATCCATGTATTTGACACTACCTTAGAGGATTTTGATTATATTACCTATTGTTTAGTTATATTCACTCTTCTGCTTCTTTTCTATTATTCATTCTGTTTAATATATATTATTTTTCTACTATTGTATGTTTATTGGTTATTTCGACTATGACATTGTGATAAGAGGGTATAGTCTCCCCATTGTACCGACTTCACACCCTTACTTCTAGTCTGTATCCTCTGGAATATGAGGAGACACAGTTGAGGCCATGTGGCCTACTAGCTTGGGATACAGTTTCAGTGGATCCCAAGTCAGGCCATTCTATTGCTAAATTTGAAATATAGATTATCCTTCCTTAAGGTCTTTAGAAATTTTTTTAAATGTTCTACATTATCTTCCTAAATCTATTAATATCTAAGAATATCAATTATAAATACTAATAGAAATTGATTGATGTAATATGTAAATACTCTAACCAGTAAATCCATTATGATAGAAAGAGTATTAGTAACTCTAAATGACATTATTATAAATTCATAATGACCATACCATATATATATGGTTGTCTTGGGTATATCATTCTTCTTAACCCTTGGATTATGATATCAGGATCAAAGATAAATCTTGTAAAAATATTTATCTCATAGTAATTTATTAAGTAAATCATCAATAAGGGGTAGATGATACTTGTTATTAATAACAATATTGTTATGTTTATGATAATAAATAAAAATTCACATAAAACTATCATTATTTCTAGTTAAAATGAAAGGTTAATCCCATAGTGAAGCACTAGTCCAAATGGATATATTATATAGATTCTCATAGTGTTTATTCTTCAATTTGTGCAACTCAATTGGGATCACTCTATATAGAGTCTATAAAATAGGTGTATCACAATGTATGAGTTCTATTGAAAAATCAACTTCATGATTCAAGGGAATACTATGAAACTATCCAATATCAACAAAATCTAATAAAATATTCCTATACTTAATGTTGAGTTTCTCTCCTACCATATAAGATAAATAACCCTCATGAATAGGTAGTAAAACTCATGTACTAGAACTAATTTACATTGGGGGTTCTGGTTTATCCTCACACTGATAGATGATTTTAGGAGGATTCATAATATGAAATTTGATTCCCTTATTCAAGAAATTTATATGTGATTTTTTAAGATAGAGTAAATAATTTCTCAAAATTACATCAAATTAAACTATAAAAATATTTTTATAGTGAACATTATTATATACATAAACGTGGTATTCCTATCTTTGGAGTGCAGGATAAGTGTTCCTTAATCATCACAATCATGTTTAGTGATTGAAAAAGCATAGGATATTCCTTTTTCTTTTAGTTATCTGTTGGAATAAGGCATTGACTCAGATAATTACCAATTTACCCACATATAAGGCATTGAGTTACTTGGAAATTAATTGATCTATTCTCTTTATTTACAAATAGAAAGCACATTCCCCTTCTTTTGAGAAATTATAATGGGTGCTTCATCCCACATTATTACTATGAAGGGAATTGGAATTTATTTTCTCTATGATGATTACCACATGAAATTATATAAAAGTATATTTTCCTCTTATTTTACCTGTGAGGAAACTCACGTATGCTAATATTTGTAATCATATATCATGATACATGGTTAAGAATAATCATAAGTTTTTTATTATGGATCCCAATTCATTTGGTTTCTCAATAGTATAATCAATTAATTTCTCATCATGTTTTTTATTAATACATCTCCTTCTAGTTCTATCCAATACCAATAATATTGAAAAACCATACTATTATGAAAAATCATTCATAGGATGTCTAAATCATGACATGTTATTTTCAATCTATGAAACCTTGGGTTTAAACTAGGTTATCCATGGTAATTATTTATTCAAATCATTTATTCTATTTCACAAATAAAATGTTAATTAACCCTTGAATATACCCCAGGTGTGTCAAACCAGGTGCACAGTAAGGGCCCATTCACCATGAACTAGAATAATGGTCGAAATATATTTGACCAACTCCAATCAGGGTTATTACCCCTAGATAATTTTTTTTTCAAAACCACATCCACTTTTAGTATCTAGATTTGGATGTATTTATTGGAAAACTACATAATATATACCTTACCAAAAACATTATGATACTATCTTATAATTGGATACATCCTTAAGGTCATTCAAAGGGTTATGTCTCCTAATTTATGTTTTCTAAAATAAAATTCCCATGTTTTATACGAAAACTACTCTCATGCCAACTATAAAAACCTCAACCCTAGTATCCTAGAGATAGTGGTTACATTCTTACAATGGAACTAGATATAATTTACTACATTCAAAGGGACTAAATATTTTTTTAGTATTGGTAAACTAGATACATGCTTGAATCTTATATTACATTTAAAACATAAATTACAATATAGTATTTTCTTTGAGAACCCTGTTATTCCCTATAACATATCCTTTAATATTAGTAAAATTAATCTTCATGGAATATTGGGGAAAGTAAAAATAGTAAATTTGTGAGATAATATACTCAATAAGGTAATTCATACAAAAAATATATAATACTATAAATAAATAATGAATAAAATGGAATGAATAAATAAAGATCAAATAATTCTATATAAATAATAACATGATATTGAAAATTATCCATGGATAATGTAAATATTTGAATAATCACCTAGAAATCAATAATTTGTTTAAAATGATGGAATTCATAATGTAGGGAATCTAAAACTTACTGTTGAGGCCTCATGTTAAGACATCTTACATAAATGGGAAATGCTGTGGAGAAATACAAAAATTGATTTGTATCATGAGACACACTAAAGAATAGAGGTACTATATAATTCTAGTCTCCACCCATCACTTAATAAGTCAAATTCATTTAAAATATGAATAAATAATGAAAATTAATCAATATACCTTAATAATCAATAATTTTATATATTGGGAGAACTACAATATATAATATCTATAAATTACATAAAAAATGATCATAATTAATCCATAGAAATATGGTGGATGGTATGAGTAGAGTATAAACTTATTAAATCATAATATTCATAAAAGTATGGTGACATAGATGTAAGTACTTTTAGAAAATCAATGGAACATTTCTTGAGTAAAATATCATTTTCTATTCTAAATTAATTATTTAAAATCTAATAATTTATAAAATATTTAGAAAAAAAATTATATTTGGAAATAAAAATTGAATCATGTAAATTAATCTTCAATGTAAAGTCTAATCATGGTAGTGATAAAATCTATTTGTTTAATGTACATTAAAACAAAGATTCTATTGAAACCTCTAGTAAAAAGTGTTTTGTTTAGAAAATGATAAGAATATTTATTTTATTATTTTTATAAGTAATAAAAATGGGAAAAAATTACTTTAATAAATAATTTTATGATAGTAAAAAAACATTGTTAATAATATTTTAGAAAACACAGATATGGAAGAAAAAGTATTTCTAATCGAAGAGAAAAATAAAGTCAATCTTACAGAAAAACAAACTTTTAAAATTTTGAGTACCTAGAGAGAGGAAAATTAAAGGAATACTATAATTTCTAGTAATAAATCGAGGAAAATAAAATATATGGGGTTTAATATGTATGTATCATATAATTCCTCATAAAGAAACTTAAACATAAACAATCTAGGACAATGATGAGACTGTGAAGTAAACCCTTACCTCAAGCATGAATTACTTCATAAGTGATTTTAACCTCCTGTATAATAAATTTAGTTTTTTATAATTATATAGAAAAAAATTATTAATAACTATAATATCATAAATTATCCAAATATAATATTTTTGGAACCTATTAATTAATAATTCTTTATTAAAATCATCATTTTTAAGTGTTATTTAGTTTCATTTTTCATGTAAGTTGTGGTTCAGTAATTCTAGTACTTGCATATTTACAGTTGTACCATCTTCTATAGAATTTTAATCATGATATAATTATCATATATATATATATATATATTTATATATTCATCTTACAAATTCTTAGAATCAACCTTGAAAGGCGTTCATGAGAAATGTATCACATCACATCACGAAGGTGGTTGTCCACAGGTACGTACAAGTGCCGTTATCATTTTTTAACAAGTGGAAGGGTAATAAGGGAAATTATATATCATAATTTTTAAAACAAAATTATTTAAAAAATATCGTATATTTTTATTAGTTCTATCTTTATAACCATCCACATAAAATGATTATGAAAAACCAATTACACCACCAACCGGAGATGGTAATTCGTACTTATGAATAAGTAATGTTTTCTATTTCCATAGGTTGGAAAAGAGTATTAAAATGTTTATTACCTAATAAAATAATATATTAGTACATTGATGATACTTGATTAACTATTAATGTATGTTTACAACATATATTGAGAAATTTTAAGAAGTTTTTTTTGAAAGAGTAGGTAAGGATGATTACCTCTTCTTCAGTAGACCACCTTTAGACCCCTTGTTAAGTATCTTGGTATGTAAATTTAAAAATAAATACACAATTAGTACATGTATAATATTTTTTATAAGATAAATTGGTAGGGGTATGTTGATCTAGGTGGTTTAAGGTGCTGTAAAGAAGTGAGATGAGGCGTGTCCTTTTATAAGTGGGGGGAGGGAGACACCATAAATTTTTTAAAGGACTCAAAGGTTATTAAGTCATAATCATAGAAACGTGACCCCTAAATAATTAAATTTTGAGTAAAATTTGATAATAGGATAAATAAATTAATCTAATAATAATTAAGATGAAAAATTATGGTATTATTACTCAGTTTTAACCTTAATTTACCAATTTTATCATTTTTTACAGATGTGGTTATATTTTTTCCATAATTAATATTCATAAAAAGAAAAAATAAAATCAAACTTATTAATAAATTTGTACATGATTATTCAAAATAATGAATCATTTTTTATGATTCAATCACTAGGAATCATTTAAATTAATTATATATAAAAACACAAAATGCAATTAAAAATGATTTTTTTTTGAAAAATTCCTTTTTAAAACTAAAAGTATATTTATACCAAGATCATGTATAATATTGATACAAAAGGTATAAATTGAATAATATATATATATATAATAAAATAATTAAAATTTTAAACTAATCAAAATAAAAAATGGGTCATTTAAAATAGTATAAAAGAAAATCCATTTTTCATTTAAAATTAGTATTTTCACTATTCACCCAAAAATCAACTTTTTCAACAATTTCTTAAAATTAACCATAAGATAATTTTTATACTAGTTAAAAAATGATATTACTTTTATGAAATTATATATTTAAAAGTTTTTAAAATTAATTACAATACCTATTCATAAAATATAATAAATCCATTTATGAAGAAAACTTGTTTTTGAAGCATAAAATAATTTTACAGAAAATTGAGTACATAATTATTATGAATTAATAAATAAATTGTCATTAAATAATTCTGATATATGTTTCATAATTTTATTATTTATATTCAATCCATCTCATGCAATATCTAGGTAATAATTAACATATTAAAAAACAACAATATTTCAATAGTATATTGCGGTTCATTTAAACCCGATGTTGTGTGAAAAAAAAGATATAAAAGAAATTAAATTTATTTGAAGATAAATATATTGAAAATATTAGGGTGATACTATGATAATGTTGATAATAAATTAAACTTGATAACACTTTCAACACTCATCAAGGAATTTTCTCATGAAAGAGGATATAACATTCCTTCAATGCGATTGTAATTCAAACACCACACCATCAAATAGAGTTGTGTCTATGAGAGTAATATTACTATTAGTGTAATATCAATTCTATATAGACCATGTAATATTTTAAAACAACTAAAAACTCCAAGGCTTTCAATTCTATTCATTTGGGCTCATCAATCATCATTCCTTATCAACACCACAATCATCATGATATTTTTAATACCCCCAGATTTTTTGAAAAAGTATGATAAAAAAGAGACCTTATCAATAATTAAGATACCAAATATTCAAGTCTCCCCTACAATGAAAACATTTCACCAATTATACCCCTAAATCATAACCTGTGAAAATAAATAGATTCTACTACCTTAATAATAAAATATTCCTTTTTTATTGTCCCCATTTGTCAAAAAATAAAAAGGAATAAATAAGGAAAAATAAAATAGAAAACTTAAAGTGATTTTGGGAGAGAATTATCTCCGAATAAAAGTTTTATGTTTTGAATCATATCTTTTATTATGGGATTTTTTATGACATCTATACCTTTCTTACTAATTAAAACATTCTATAATGAAATACCGTAGTATTATACCCTTTTCAATGAATTTGTACTTGATATCAATACGGTTTAACCATGAATATTTTACCAAATTAATCAAAAAATTGATTTCACTTTTATAATCTCACCCAATAATTAATATGTGTGAAACACTCAACCTTATTTCATCAATATCTGAATTAATCTACGCCATTTTTTCATTTTTTTTATGACATAATATATTAATTTCACAATTCTCAATGTGATGCAAGTTTTATTCTTATAGATATAATAAATATATCTTCCTATGATAGATAGTGCACCTTTGGAAGTAGAATTTTTACCACAAACATATCCTTCTCAATCCATGTTGAAATATACATAAATATGAATTGTTGTTTTCTTATTGTTCCTCATGATTAAATTAAGAGTCCCATTTAAGTAGTGTAAGATATGTTTCTTTGAATTAAGAATAGCTCCTTAAAAATCATTTAGAATCATGTACATAGTGAAACCACATATTTGATGTCCTAACTAGTTTTTTTTATTTAGAGAAACCTAAAAAAAATAATAACTCTATTTGATTAACACTCTTACATTATTCATAATTGGGAAAATTAGTCCAAAGTGTTATAAAAGTATAGTCCTCTCTCAATTAGTCTATTCTAAACTTTTTAACAACCCATGAGAATAATTTTCTCATGA
>CAUJRU010000801.1:155000-309808 GCA_963277665.1 Viscum album
ACTAAAATTTTGGATGATTCTCCTATATAGTGGCTTGTTCACGAGGAAACCAATGATTGTGGTTACTATTCCATGTTTCATCATGGTATGTGGTCTCTAGGGTCCCACTTGTGCCAGTTACCTATAGGGATTTACCATGGTGCTTGTTTGTGAAATGGTGCTCGTTTGTGACAGGATGCTCATTTGTGACCTGGTGCTCATTTGTGACATGGTGATCGTTTCTGAAATGGTGCTCTTTTGTGACATGGTTCTCATTTGTGACATGGTGATAATTTCTGGCATGGTTCTCCTGATGCGATTTTCATTTCAACTATTTCATACTTATTCGATATTTTTTGAAAACCATATTTTAATCTAGATTTTTTTCTTTCATTTTGAAATGTTAATGCATTATTGGAATCTATTTTGAAGGTATACAGGAAAAGAAATGATTTTATTAAAAATGAAAACTTGTTACTTGAATTTGAAAAAAATGAAAAAAATTATTTTATTATGTCTTATTTTCAAACTATTATGATTTTGTTTCTTTTCAAAGGTAAGGGCAGAGGGTATTGTTGTACTTTGGAACTCATAATGAGCATCTCGGTGCTCACACCTACTCTGTCTTTTTTGTTTCAGGTTCTAGTTTTATGTCTCACTTACAATGAGCATGCTTCTGTGTTTGGCGGTGACCCACAAGGTGACATGGAGGTTTTTTGGCTATGATACTTTATTTTATTTCCACTACTTGTGTTTATTTATTTCATCCAGTTTTTATTTATTTATCTATCTTTTATTTCTAGGAAAAACCATTCTCAACTTTCTTATTTTGATGGCCGACACTAGTTTTTATCCCATGGGGATCAAGAATGCCCTTTGGGCCTTGTCATGGGCTAGGATGGGTAACCGTTTTAGGGTTGACCTGGGTTGGTTGATGAAAATCGTTTGTGAAATGGTGCTCGTGATGTGATTTTCATTTCATCTATTTCATGCATGTTCTCTATTTTTTGAAAACAATATTTTAATGTAATTTTTTTTTCTTTCATTTAGAAATATTAATTCATGATTTTAATAAATTTTGGAAGTGTATTTGAAGAGAAATTATTGTATTAAAAATATAACTTGTTACTTGAATTTGAATAAAAATGAAAAACATTATTTTATTATGTCTTATTTTTAAATTATCTTGATTGGGTTTCTTTTTAAAAGTAAGGGTATAGGGTGTTGTTGTAATTTGGAATCCCTATTGAGCATCTCAGTGCTCATGCCTAATCTAAATTTTTAGTTTCATGTTCTAGTTTTGTGTCACTATTGTAGTGAGCATTCTTCTATGTTTGGTGGTGACCCACAAGGTCACTTGGAGGTATGTTTGGCTGTTCTACTTTATTTTATTTCTTCTACTAGTGTTTATTTATTTATTTTTATTTTATTTCTGGTCAAAATATTCCCATGTGTCTTATTTTGATGCTCGACACTAGTTTCCAGCCTATGGAAATCAAGAATTCCCTTTGGTCCTTGTTTTGGGCCAACATGATTATTCGGTTTAGGGTTGACCTGAGTTGGTTCATGAGAAAATGGTATCAGAGTAGGATCTTATTATTTGGAGTGTTAGGTATCTTGGAGATTAGGATTTTTTGGACTTGAGTGGTATGTGCGAGAAGGATGTAATGAACCCTTTCCTGTCTTTAGCCTCGACATTCCAGGGTTAGTTCTAGATTTGAATTTTTCTCTACCTTGGTATGTGTGGATGGGGATGAAAAAGGGAGTGAGCCAGTGTTACATGATGAAATTTAATGGAGCACTGAACCATGTGTAGCTTGAGTTCACAGTTCAATATAATTCCTTTGGTTGATGGTATCTCAGAGCATGATCTGCTAAACCATGTTGTTGGGTTAGGCATAGCCACTAGTTCTTTATTATTCGATGTTTTGATGTGATTTTTGTTTGGGATTTGTTTGGGTTGGTGTGAGTGGATCTCAAAAATGAAAATGTTTTTTTTATTAAAAGGGGTTTTCAAAAGGTAAT
This sequence comes from Viscum album, assembly GCA_963277665.1. NCBI lineage: Eukaryota > Viridiplantae > Streptophyta > Magnoliopsida > Santalales > Viscaceae > Viscum > Viscum album. Next base: position 157,005 of record CAUJRU010000801.1, read on the forward strand.
GTCATTTTTTGAGTGGTCATATGGTTTTTGAAATATAAATTGTTTTCTTTTAATGTAATGTGTGGTTTCAAATTAAAAATAAAAGGTGTTTTGGAAATTGTTTTGGGATTTAGGTTGAGTGACCGATTTTGGAATGAGAACTATTTTGAATTGACCCTTTGTATTTTTATAAATGACAACATATATTAATGTATGCATTTGGCATGTGGATAATTTGTGGTATGTGTGGATGGGTTCTTGATCTAGCATAAGTATTTATAGAAGTGAGATTTTATAGAATACCAGTGGTGGATTTTTAAATTATTTTTATTGATGAAAAATGGTTTTCAAAAGGGGTGATTTAAATGTTTTGAAAATAGAAAAATCATTTATTGTTTTATTTTCATGTTTTGTATCATTTTTCATGGGATTTTGGTTTTTACGTACTGAATTGTGGTCGGAATGGTGATTTGAGTTTGGGTTTTGGTTTGTAATTAAACTGTGGCATTTTTTTTTCACGCATTTTGATTTAGCTTCATACTTCTTGTTTTTGAGTATGTCCTAGAAAAGTCTCTGTAAAGAGTGAACGAATGGAATCTAGGATGCATTCCTCTATGTTTTGTTAAAGGATGGTTTTGGTAATCGATTATGATCATCAATAGTGGTTTGAACTTTCAAAATTGAGGTGGTTAATGTTTTTGAGGAAAATTATGAATAAATGTTTTTTTTGAGTATTCCTATTGGAGACTCTACAAAGAATTTGAATTGATTGGTGGAGCTAGATCCATTCCTGACTTTGGATCTCATATGAGTCTCCTTTGTTTGTCTCCCACCATAGTTAGCTGAAAAACAGAAGAATGTATCATTTATAGTGACTTACGAAGAGATGTTTTGTTGGGTGCAGTTTCTTGGGTCATTTGAAGGGGTTTTGTCAATTGCATTACTAAATGAGAAAATTCCAATTGTTATTCATCATATCCTAACTACGGTAAAACATACTCTCCAAGACATCAGAGCTCTATCCATAGGACTCGGAGTGAAGCTTTTCATAGAGTAAGGAATCATAGGGTGTGGGGGATCTTGGATTATAATTTGTCTCCAGTGTTGGAATGAGGATGGTTTGGAATTATTTATAGAAACTTTATTTTCTTTTGAAGGCTCTTTTTTATTGAAAAAGGCATATATGTTTTGTTTCCTTATTATGGTGTTATTTTTTTGAAAGATCCACTTTGGTTGTAAGAAGGCATTGTTATCTCGTTCTCTTGTAATTTGAGTGGTTTTAACCGTTTTGGAGATGTGTGCATCTTGGGGAATAATGAATAGTGGGTTGGTTTGCTGTTTTGTTTTGGGATTTTTTGGGCAACTCATGTGGTGGGGATTTGGTTTGTGTGGAGATTTCATGAGTCAGTTCATGTTGGGTTTCCCATATTAGTCCATACTTGGTGGTCAAAGATGGTTAGTTCCAAAATAGTGGGGAGACCCACCATAGATTTTTTCGTGGTACCTTATAGAGTGGTTAGTGTTAGTTTTTTTTTGTGGTGAGAACCCTCCACTTTTACTCATGGTTATTCTCATTGTGGTTTCTCTTAGATTTGGTCATCTCAGACTGGTAGAGTGAAAGGTCACACCGAGTTCATGATTTTGTTGGCCTTCTTTAGTTTCAAACTCGAGTTTGATTCTTTATTTGGATGGGTGACTTTTTTGGGGGTAGAAAGTTTTTGTATTGGGGAGAATTGTCACACCCTAACCATAAATATTGATTATTTTATTTATTTTATCTATTTTTTGTCTTTATTTTGAGTTTCGGTAGTTAGCGAGTTGAATTTTAACAGTTTTGGAAGCCTTTTTACTGTTTCACGGTTAGGAGTAACCATGAAGTCCCCATGTAGTTTCCTAGTATTGAAAATAAAATAAAATAAAATAGAAAATATAAGATATGAAAAATAAAATAAAAAATAAAATAATTTTTTAATAATAATAATGACAATATTATTATTATGAATAATATTATTATTGTTAATTTATTATTATTATGATTTTTAATAATAACAATAATATAATTATTTTTAAGTTTTTTTGTTGAAAGCCTAGGCCCCCCTCTTCCTCCCCCTTACCCCACATGTAGAACCTCACCCCTTTCCCTTTACCTTTAACATGACCCCCACCGGCCGCGGGCCTCTGGCACACCACCTCCTCTCTGCCAACCACCTCATTGCATGAAAACATCCCCTCTTCCCTCTCTCTACTAATGCAACACCCCCAGATGAAGACCCTCCATCTTGCATGAACCTCACCACCTGAGGCCGTCAGGTAAGCCATTCCCTTTGTCCTGCGACCATTTCTTCTTTCGATCTGTTGTGTGGTCCCCTCCGATGAGTATTTTCTTCCTTCCACTTCCCTTATTTTGTGGTTTTCTCTAATTTCATGTGGTATGTAGGGTTTTTCCTAACCCTAACTCATTTGTGGGATTTTATTTTGATCTATTTTTATTATTTAGGGTTCATTGGGTCTTGTAAAGGAAGATTCTAGCCCCCTCCACTAAGGGAAATGGATTCACCATGTTTTTAGTTAAGAGTTATTTGATTTCTTCATTGTGGATTAATTGTAATTAGGGATTTTGAGATATTTGATTTGTCGTCAATTTATTTTGGGCATGTGGGTCTTTTAAATGGTGTTTTGAGTTGTTGATAATTTTTTCTAGAGTTTTTTGGGTCCTGTTGATGTGGTTTCGGGCTATGGGTATCAAGAACACCAATATGTATATGCATAGGTAAGACACACACACACGCATATATATTCCCTATTTTTATATATTCCCTCATGATGTGGATAATATGTGAAATTTAGCTAGGGGTATATATATATATAAATGTATGTATATATAAATTCATGTGTGTGTAAGTTTGAAGGGTTGGTTCGGGTGGTCATCATCAAAGGGAAGAATGTTTGAGGTAGGTCCCCTATTCCTATTCCTTTAAATTGAATTCTTTAATTTCTTGAGTGTGTTAAAAAGTGTTTCAATACCACAAAACTAGATTTCCATAGCATCACCTGTTAATAGTCCTAAAAAAATCACTAATAAAGCGGGAGAATTTATCAATGCTAAAAAAGTACTGATAAAAGGTACTTTTAACAACACTCAAAATCGCACTGTTAAAAGTGAACCTTTATCAGTTCTTTTTTTAGCACTGATAAAGTCACCCCTGTAATCAACGTTTTTATCATTGTTAAAGGTCCCCCATTTATCAGTCCTTTTTTTCCTAGCATTGATAAAGTTTATATTTTTTTAAAAATTATATTTCATAAAAAACAATATATTGATAAATAAGTATATTTATATTCATATAAATATAATATATATATTTTTAAATATGTTTTAGATCGATTTGATATGTGGTAGAAGCAAAATGGGCACTCAAAGAATAAGTTATGGATGTTTGAAGGGATTAATTACCTTTTTGGGACTTGAAAAATATGAGAAGGTGTTTCAGTGGTCATAGAATTGTAGTTTTATTCGCAAGCATCAATTTGATCTATGGTAGAGGCAAAACGGACACCCAGAGGAGAAGTTATGGGAAAACAGACACCCAGAGCATAACTTATGACTATTGGGATAAACTATGTGACATATTTTCCCTTGAAGAACATGATAAGGGGTTTCAGTGGTCACCAGAGTGTAGATATTTTCTCAAGATTCGATTTGATATATGGTAGAGAAAAATCTAACACCTGAAGCAGAAGTTATGATTGTTTGAAATTAAGAGACCCTCTTATCCCATAAAAACCTAAGAAACCCATAACTCATTAAAAAAATCATTTATTCTGCTACGAGTGTCCTTTTGAGTACCAAAACTAGTCAAATCGAATCTCTTCAAGGAATTGAAGACCAAATACAATCAAAACCATGATAATATCATTGAAATGAAAGATATATAAGTTATACCACTCTAAAAAAATATCAACTTCAAATTGCCATAACTTTCTCTTTGGGTGTCCGTTTGGGCTCTACCACATATCAAATCGAAGGAAGTGAAGATATAAACGCATCGGTTGGACTAGAAAAAAGTTCAAATTGTTTAGAATACAAAAAACCCCAAAAAATCATCATAAGGCATCCAAAAATCCGTTTCTGTGTCTGGTGCCCTATCAAAATTTTCTTAAAATGGAAATAACTCCCGATCTGTGTGTCTTTTTGGAATCCACCACCTGTTATATCTTATTTCATTCCATGATATTCAGTTTGACTAGTCAAGTAGCTGAAATAGAAACCCAAATCATAAGTTATTCCCATTTCAATGACTCTATGGTTTGATTGGTTTTTCAATCCCCCATTTCTTGCACTTTTGTCATGTCTGCTGTTTTCTCAAACAACTGTAACTTATGATCTAACTATCCTTTGGGCCTCTAACACCTATAATATCAATGATTTTTTTGATGATATTCAATTTGACTATTCATAGAGCTAGAACAAACTCTCAGATCAGAAGTTTTTATCATTACCTTGCTTTTAGGGTTTATTTGACTTTCTGACTGTATTTACAGGTTTTGTGGGTTTCTCCATTTTTACCTATTTTTCAGGGTTTTAGGGCTTGTTATCATTTTTCATGATGCACTATTATTTATAATCAAATATTTTACAATATATACATATTTTTTATTTATTAACACATAAAAATATAATTTTATAAATATATAATTAAACATATTTACAAATAAAATATATTTCTCAATATGTAAGCCTTGTCTAAAAAAAAACTAATATCCATTTAGTTTAAAATAAAAATATAACAACATTTATATACCTATATAATGTGTACCTGCATATATATATGTGTGTGTGGGTCTGTATTGACAAACTAATATATATTATCTATATATTCTAAACAAATGTATATACCTATTAATATATAATATTTGTAAATATATATAAATATGTATAATTATACTTACAGATACACATATAATATATATATATGTGTGTGTGTGTGTGTGTGTGTGTGTATGTGTGTGTGTGTGTTGTATATATGTATTTATTTATTTATAAACACACACAAAAAAGCATATTTTATAAATGTATTTAAAACTGATCCTATAAATATATATTAATATACAAATAAATATATTAATATATAAAAATAAATATATAAATATATATTAATATACAGATATATATATATATATTAATATGACTAAATATATATAAATTAATATAAATATATATGTGTTAATATAAATATATATTATTATACGAGTAAATATAACTAAATATATATATAAATAAATAGATATATTAATAAATGAAGAGAAAATCAATATGATGGAGTGGTAAAGGCTTAGGTGCGCAGACAACAGGTCCTCATTCCGAATATAGGGGGAGGCAGGTCGCACACGCGGGTGAAATAAGGTCTAGCGCTGTTAAAGGATGGGGGGGGGGGGTTGAGGGGGGGGGGGGGTCTAGAACTTTTAAAGACCCTACTTGATTTACATATTTTTGTTTAATGTTTTTTAACTATTATCCGCACTTTTAAAAAAGTGCTGATAAAAGGGGTCATTTATCAGCACAAAAAAACACTAATAAATGACCCGTTTATAAGCTCTTTTTTTAGCACTGATAAAAGACACATTTTATCAGTGATTTTTTTAGCACGGATAAAAGGAGACTTTATCTATTATTTTCTTAGGACTGATAAAAGGGACCCCCTCTTTATCTTCACTAAGATTAACAATGTTTTTTTTAACATGGATAAAGGCATTTTTTGGCACTGATAAAAGCCTATTTTGTGGTAGTTTTTTTAATATTAAATAGTATATTCATGCTATGAAAAGTGTTGGAGATGCTTGGTGTTTGATATTAATTTATTTTTCATGTTATTATTAAGTATTGACATGTGTATTCTTAATGAAAATATGATCCCAAACTGGTTTAAGAATTCTCAACAATTTAAATTCATAAAAGTGGTTTCTAAAATGGTTTTGGGTGTTTTGTGGTTATTTAAAAAAACATTTGAGTGTATATTAGTTGTGGAAGTTTATTTAAATGAATATGGATTCTTGTGTGATTTTAAAAAGGGTAAATTCCAAGATTTGGTATGTCAAGAAAATTATATTGGATTTTGTGCAAATTCAAGATTTAATAGTGATTTTACTTTCTTAAATGGGTTTCTTGTATTTAAGCTGGTTTCAAGTTATTATAAAATGTGTGATGACTTTATTTTTTAATTGGAATTTCAAATGGATTTAGAACTTTAAATCGTAGGGTGAGCATGTTTTATAAAGTGAAGTTATTCTTTTTTTAGTAATGAGGCCTGTTTGGCACCTTGAGAAGGATTCGTGAATGTGAAAAACCCCTCATGACGTATGCCCCACTGTTTTAGAAACATCATGTGTATGTTAAATGTGTGATGTATGAAATGTTACTAGTGAAGAGTCTTATACTTTATTGTGTGACTTATTAAGGATGATGCACTCAAGGAGAGAGATCGGTGGTGAGAGGTTGGATGTGTTTTGAGTAAATAAAATGATAATTTTATATATGTTTTCTTGATAAAAAATCACTACCTCTTGGAGCACATGGGAAACCTAGGTATCTTTGTGGGCAGACTAGGACTATTATACTAGTGATACAGAAGTTTCTAGTTTGGGTTTCACTATCTAGATTGAAAATTACAACACTAACTAAACTATGATGATGATTGATCACTACTAGAATTTTGGATGCTTCTCCTCTCTAGTGGATCATGCATAAGGATGCTAACAATTACAATTACTATTCCATATTTCATCGAGGTACAAGGTCTCTAGGGTCCAACTTGTTCTAGATACCTATAGGTATTTCCCATGGTTCTCATTTGTGAAATGATGCTCCTTTGTGACATGGATCTCATTTCTGACATAGTGATAATTTGCGACATGGTTCTTGTTTACGACATGGTGCTTTTGATATGATTTTCATTTCAGCTATTTTATGCTTTTTCTTTCTTTCATGAAAGACATATTTTAATATACATTGTTTTTACTTTATTTTAAAATGTCAATGCAAGGTTGGAATCTAATTTTAAAGTGTATTGGAAGAGAAATTATTTTCTTAAAAATAAAAACTTGTTATTTGAATTTGAAAAAAATAAAAAAATAATTAAATTATGTCTTATTTTAGAACTAGCATGATTGGGTTTATTTTTAAAGGTAATGGAATAGGGTGTTGTTGTGCTTTGACATTATTACTGATAATCTAAGTGCTTACACCTACTCTATATTTTAAGTTTCAGTTTCTAGTTTTTGGTTCCTCTTGTAGAGAATGTGCTTCTTTGTTTGGTGGTAACCCATGAGGTTATTTGAAGGTATGTTTGGATGTGATACTTTATTTTATTTTTTCTGATATTTTTTATTTATTTTTTCGAGTATTTATTTATTTATATTCCTTTTATTTCTTGTCAGAACCATTCCTAACTGTCTTATTTTGTTGTATGGCACTAGTTTCCAGCCCATGGGGATCGGGAACACCCTTTGGGCCTTGTTGGGGGACGACATGGTTAACCAGTTCAGGGTTGACCTAGGTTGGTTTGTGATAGTTCCAAAGGGTATTCAATATTTATTTTGGTTACATTTTTAAAGTAAGTTAGTGTGATTAAAATTTATCAAATATTTACATGTTTAAACACTCATACTATCTCTATGAATGTTATCATTCAAAAAATGAATTTAATCCTTTGGAAAGTAGGTATTACTTACTCTAATTCTTCCTCACTACTAGAAATTTAAGAATCAACAGGGGAGTTTTAAAAATATACTTCTGCATCCAAAATAATCCCATGTTATCTACTATTTTCTCTAAGTAATTACTCAACTTCTTCATCAACAGGTAGTGATATTTATAATGATTTTTATTCTTTAAGAAAATATCTACAAACCCCACAATGATTATTCTAATATTCTTGTTATAAGATTGGTAAATCCTTTTACCAGTGGTATACCTATGAAATATACCCTCACCATCACTTTTATTGAACATGAAATACTGTCACCCTTTTATTGTGATATAAATAATGGATATAGATAACCTATAATATCTTCATGTTCAATAAAGTTCCAAAACACATCTCATATGGTGTGTGGATCAAATTTTTTCAGATTAAACACTATTTTAATATGTCAATATCCACTATTATGTATTAACTATACAATAATTTTTAAGTTTTTTACTTTCATAACATGGTTCTTACCATTTCCAAAAAACACCATCTTCCACTCAGATACTTCATTTTTTGGGGTATATATTGAGTAATATACTCTTTATTTATTCTACACCTCTCAAGATATTTCTCCAAACATTGATTTATGTATTCAAATCTGTTTTCAGATTGAAATAATTTGATAAAAAATCCCATTTAATCTTAAAAAAACCTTTAAAGTTCAATAATATCTCAATAGTTTGTGACTTTCTCAACCAAAAATAGATAAAGGATATATGATTATAATTATTAGAAAATTTAATTCAGTTCTTACCTTGAATGGTTGATTTCAAGATCCTCAAACTACAAATATCAAAGTGTAGAAAATTAGTAGGTTTCTTTCTATTAGTCTCCTCAAACTTATACCCATTGTTTAAATTACTTATATTTTGAAATGTATCAAAAGTGTTGATTCAACCATGATTTATCCTTGAAATATTGCTCATTTATTTATACTTTATTAACTTAGCAATGTTCATTAGACCCAAATGGTCATACATTTTATTACACAACTGATTATTCTCTTTTATAATCATGTATCAACTATTATGATTATTAGAAATATGAAATAGGATTCCTATCATATCACTGTCATTTGATCATGTTTTCTCCACCCTTCACCCTCTTAATGAAAAATTTATTATTTTGGATGATTAATTAGTTACTATTGTCACTATTTTTGGAGCTACTCAAGATGTTATTCATCAACCCATAAAAAAATAAAATATCATCGGATTCATGTTCATTATAAGAATTTTTTTTCCATTCAAACCCTTTAGTATTTAGTGATCCATCATTTCCAAATGTAAAAAATCCTCCCTATCACTGATGAATATTTTTCAAGAGATTATTATTACCTGAATTTTGCACCTAGGAACCAAAATCATGTATCCAAGGCTTTATTACTTTTCAATATTTTAATGTAACCTCAAGAAAACTTTTTTTTCCTAATTAGTCATCCTATTGATAGATTTATAATTATAATTTTTTTAAATTTATATGATATCATACAAAGTCCCTTTTTGGTGATGTGTGTAGTCTAATCACACCTCTAACAAGTTTTCTCAACATAATTTAAGGTATTATCAAATTTTTACTAGTCCTTTGAATGTTGTCTTACATATATTTTAGGAGATTTAGTTTGAATACCACAATATTTATTACCTATATTCAATTAGGGATGTAAAAAATTATACCAAAACACATAAAATTTGTGCTAATACACTCTAAAACACTATCATATTCATTCAATGAAAAGTCTTATTATGTAGTACATTAATTATAAAAAACATGCTTATTGATTTTCCTTTTGATTCAAAACCCTTAACTTGGTTAAACCTTCTCATTATTATAGGTTTTTTCGATTAATTTGTCACACTAGGCTTAGCCTCAAAACTCTTTTTTCAGATATAACTCATTTCTCTAGGAAGGTTCAACACAAACATTGGATATCACAATGGGTTTTTCTTCTTATTATGTGATGTAATTAACTTTTTTCATTTATCAGTACTATCACCATTTATATTAAAAGGATGGGTCTCAAACAAAATATATTTTGGTTTAATAGGACAATATTTATGATTCTTGGTAACATTCATAAACTTTTATATTATTTTAGAATATTTACTAACTTCTATTATAGAATTTTTAAACTTAATATCATGGATTTTTATCAAGTATCATTCATATTTAACCAATTTTTCATCAAGATTTTAAACTTATTCATTCTCATAAATTATATTTATAGTGGTAATATAAAGAATCATGTCTCTAGTTTTTTGGTTTCCATTAAGATCTCTAATCATTCATGTGAACTCGATTTCCATATCCACAATATCTCTAACTTTTGATTCATCAAGAGATTTATATAATGAATCATTTCTAGATATCAATGCTTTATTTTTCCCATATATATTCTTTTCTACTTCAAGAACACCATGATATCTTTCCTTAGATAAAAATCCTTTAGTATTTATCCATCACTTCTTTCTTGTTTACTGCTATATTCTTCTTCAGTAGAGAGATCATTGTTATTTTTTTGATTTATACATGAAATTTTTAGAACCTAAATCCAACAGTACTTTTTCTCTCTTTCATTTTCCTAATTACAATATCTGGAAGTATACCTTGAAATAAAATAAATCTTCTTTATTATATTGACTTTTATGTTGCCTTTGAATGAATTTATTATGTTGTGACCACTGGAAATCATGTCTCTCCTTGATTAAATTTATGATTGTACATATTTCTAATATTTTTGTTTCTTCATAGGGAAATTAACTAAAATGTTTATAATATTTCCATAATATAAAAACAATAATGGAAGTTTACCCTTATATTAAAAATATAAAAACTATATGAATTTAAAATATTATAATAGAAATCTATGAAAATACATGAAATAGTCTCTTACATCAATTTATTTCTAATGAGAACTCTTTTATTAAGAATGATTTAAACATTTTGGATCCCTAACCAAAATATAATTCTCTAATTTTATTTTTCTTCTAAAGTATTTACCCTCCTAATATCATAGTCTCTAAATACATTTTTGAGAATATTAATGGTATATTCATTTAGTTTTTTATCCCTAAGGATAAAAATCATAAAATTAAATTTATTCATGGGGATTATCATTGGTTTCCCCTACATGGTGTAATATTTAATAATTTATCCATTACTTCAAATCAAGATGATTTTTTACAATAATCAACAAATCATCCAAAATTTCATCTTATCCCTTCCAGACATCTTCTAATCGACTTTGGATTGTTTGAAACCATGACTCCTTTACCATTTTATCTCCCTCATCAAAATATTGATGTAACCTGTAGATCCCAATAAATATTTTTTAACCTATGAATCATTTCAACATCTTCTAAAAAATAGATAAAGGAATCATATTATGTTCTCCACTATAAACATCAATTATCTATCTCTATGAAATGAATAGGTAGTTAAAAAATCAAAAATATGTTCAACATTCACAGTGATATTAAGAACATATTATCAAATTAATAAAACATATATAACCATCCTCTCCTTCCATCGATATAATACTTTATAATAAAACATAGAAACTCATTATTGTTAATGGTATTTATAGTTTCCATATAGCTCATCAATCAAAACAATATTATCAATAAAGTAAAAAACTCCGATCCTCTAAAACACCTAGAACTACTAATTTGAATATTCACATGATGACCCTGCTTGGATATAGGTTTTAAATAATAGAAAAACTATTCTAATACCATTTTATAAAACCTAGGAGAGAGTATTACATAATAGAGGTGGTCATGGGGTCAAATACTAACTCTCAATCAACATTATTTTCATTACTAGTTAGAGTGTTTGGATATCAAATGTGATGATACAATTGAGAGATATAGATTATTGAATAACACACATGACATGAGATTTTTAAAAGGTATACTGAATTTTGTAATAGATTGGTAAATAAATGGTGAAAAATTATTGTGATCCTAATATACATGTTCTTATCTTACTATCAATAAGAATAAGGAATGGGGAATGAATGTATTATATAACTCTTATTACATGAGGAAAATTAGTTCTAAAAATATTTGATTAATATTCACATCCAAAACTCATGTGATTTTAAAATTTAGATTACGTGTACACCCTTTTTATTCTCTTAATTACCTATAAAAATATATTTGGAATGGGTGGCTAGTTATCACCATGTATCATCTACTTTTAATTACACATTTTTTTGAGCAAAAATACTAATATTTATTAACTTCTCATGAATTGTGTTGTGAAACTATATGTGTAAAGGTATGGTCATATATGAATGATATGAAAAGTACATCTTTTCAAATCTTGTATCATATACTTTTCATTACTCATTATAGAATTACCGCATGTATTACAGTGTATAGTATCATTTTCATCCTCAACTAGTGGAATACCAAACAGTCATAGCTATTTAGCTCTATTTTGAACTTCTTCATCCTATTGTTCCCTTTATCTTTGTGGAATAAGGTTATTCCTACTTTGTAACTAATGCGAAATAAAAAAATCATGGGGTCTCATCATAATGTAAACCTAAACTCATAACCTCCCCATAAAACCTTCCTAACACAACTATTTATACTATGTCATGAATCTATTACATATAATATAATTATACTCATCCTAATATAGTCTAAAATACAATACATATTATTATTGTGTGCTTCATCTATATAATATTAAATCTCCACTTCTACATCACCCATATTGTTTTACAACAATACCTTTCACATAGTGATTCAATTAAACTCATAAAATATTAATTTTATTGCATTACACCTAAGACCTACTTAGAATATAATTTATCCTTGAGCATGTTGTCAACAAATAATACATTAGAATATATTCAACACTTATGAATGAACTATTTCAATAAACAATTCATAACTTGATTCCAATGTAAAGGTAGTTTAAGCACCACATGATCGGTTAAAATTATGTATGTAAGTGTACTATAACTATATATGTATTATCAATTCTAGATTTACAAATTATCAAAAAAAATCTACACCTACCCATTTCTCAATCCTATTCATGAGGTATCTTTAATAATAAAACCTTATCAACCCACTTAATTATCAAGGGTCATCCACTCTTTCAAACTTAAATAGTATGATTTTTTTAATTTCACAATTGAAATAACTAACCTTTTTTCCATTTTATTCTAGTCAAAACAAAACTGCATTTTAGTATTTTTAAAAATAACCCTTCCTTTTAAAAAATAACATAATTTATTTCATTTTTGAGATAATAAAAACTAATAATTTTTTTCCTTATCCCATAAACATATAGTGTATTCTTGACTTCAGATTGTTCTCTTAAAATTCCATTGATATAAATCTATTAATTTGGATTAATCTATGATTCTTAAATGATACTGAAGCATATTTTATTCTTTCAAAATACTTTATAAGAATCATATCATATATATTTTTATAATAACATTAGTTGTAAAAAATCCATGGATTATCCTTTTGTTAATATTTCAATTTAACTTCCACAATGATGGATTTTTCATTCCCTTTATCCTTTTTATTAATAAAATATTGAGTAATAAAATTAATAATCAATTTATTAGTAAAAAATAGTATAAAAATTATAGTACCATCACTTTTTGGTTGAATCCTTCCATAAACCTCTTTAAAAATTTTAAAATTATTTTCAATCATTATATCAAAAAAATTCTTTTTCCTATTAATTTTTCTTTTTTTGGGAAGGATAAATCCACCTCAAATAATTACTTTCAAATATTATAATCTTATAGAAATAAACATAATTAATAATTACATTCTCACCATATGTACAAAGCCATTGTACCAAAAATAATAAACATAAAATTTGAATCTATTTCTATAAGAAAATTTTACTATGGATTGTATCACTTTCTATATGTATGATTTTCAAACATTGATTTTATCTCTCCTTATGAAATAAATTTAGTAGGAACACCCAATACATTTCTTTAGTCATCTGAATTATTCCCAAAAAATTTCAACCTATCTTTTATAGAATAATTTTCATTCATGTTAGAATTTCTATATTTTTTTTATTTTAATAATTTAATCTCTCTTACTACAATGTTCATTTCATTTTACTTTTTCTTAAAACAAGCCTAATACTTGTAAAATTCATGAATTTTTAATCCTATTGGGTGAGGTATTGGTTTATTAGCATTATCATTACACCTCTTTTTTTCTTCATCACCGATAACACTTCAAGAATTCTCTAATTTTATTGAATTAAATCCTCAAAGTTAACCATGAATTTCTCTATTTATATTATGGTTCAAATAGATTTTACTATGCACTTACATGTTCTATTTCAATACATTTCACATTTTCTTCCATAAATTATCTTATATTATACTCTTAAATGAGTAATAACTCCAAATTATATGTCTCCATTGATAAATTTGAATCCTTTTCAACATGGGTATAATCAAATTCAATTTAGTTTTGATATAATTATTGAAATTTTATTCACTTTCTCGAACATTGAGATCATTGAAATACACTCCTTTAACTCATGATTTAATATAAATTCTATATTAGTTTTTTTCTCTTTATCATAATAATCATCATACTTATGATATGTGAACTTATCATCATTAAATTTATAAATAAAGAACTTCTATCCCATTTCAATAAATGTTTTAACTTTATATTTTTCTTCTCTAATTTATTCATCATCTAACTTAGATAATAAATTTATCTTTTTTAAATCCTAAGAATACCTTACCTTTTTTCTTGGTGAGAAAATCACAATTATTGAATTTTGATGTTTTATTCCTTAAGAAGCTTCTTGATGACTCAAATTTGAAATCAGGTTCTTATTATTTTAGTTTTGGGTAATAAAATATAATATGTTCTATAGATCCACATTTAAAAATATTTGAATAAAAGATATCCTTTATATATTCTTTTAACTTCATCAAAAACTATTTTTTTTTATTTTCAACTAATTCACTTTTATGGTTGAGTGGAAAACTCACAAATTACTTCATACCAAGATGAAAAAACCAAAAATATCACATAAAATAACACCCAGATAATAACTTTCAAATTCAAATTCAAATCAGAAATAATAGCACACATCATCACCATTGACTACGAGCCTCCTCAATCTGTACACCCTAATGCACCAGGAAACATTAAATTCACCAATACCCTTACACTAGTGAGTACCCAACACAATCTCATCAACATCACTATAAAGAACCAAACAAATAATAAAACCTCAAAATCAAAATTTAATCACATCTGCTAGAAACCACCATCACCATCTTGTACTAATAAACCAACATTAGAGGTCCTTAGACATTAAGGATCACTATTAGTAGGGAATTAACCATTAAAATGGGAATCGAAAACAATTTCATGGTTGAATCACTAGATCCAAAAATATAGGGCCCACATGAACACCGTCTTTAGGGTATCACATCCTAAAACACAGACTTATTCTAAAAGAATACAATCCAAAAACCTCCACAAGAACAACCGCATTAGACCGACCTAGCTTGGTGATAAATAATAGGAGGAAAGAGCATAACTTAGAGTGGGAAGGACTTAACAGTGGGTGGTGACCTTCAACAAGACCACTAACCTCTTTCTTCAGTACCACCCACAAGATGATACAAACCATCAGGATGAAATAACAAAATAAACTCAAGATAAGGAACCTCATTACTGATTCCAAAAGCCTTCAAAGTTTTTCCTACTTTGAAAGAACACTAATAAACAAAATCAAGTAAAAGAAAATATTATTGAAGAGGATGGAACACAAATTTTCATGCTTCACAACTTTAAATGTTATTTATTTTTATTATTTATTATTTTTCTTAAAATAACTATATTTACTATTTCATTTGTAGTATATATATAATGAAAATCTTCCAATGGAAGTGTATTTTGAATTCTTATCTACAAGAGATGATATATTTACATAAATATTATCCAACAAGTTGTATAATATATTTTAAAATACCATATAATCCTCATTATCATCACTAAAATCATAAGTGGTGATCAATAATTTATTTAATTTTTTGATGAAGTCATCAATATATTCATCTTAAAACATTATAATAACATCTTATTTCAAAATATAAATTTTTTACTTTTGTTTATCTTATCATCACATTTCCTTCATAAATGTTCTCTAACTTATCCTATATTAGCTTCAATATCTTAATCCCAATGAATTTTATAAATTACTTTTCTACCAGTTATGAAATAATTTCAATCCGATCATGATCTTCACTATCAATGTTCTTTAAAATATTCACTACCATTTCAAAATTATATACATGAGGAACAAAACCATATATAGTAACTTGAATAACATATAAAATAATAAATAATTTGAATGTATTTATCTACTCATTGGAAAAATAATAGTTCTCTACATGATAAATCAGAACTCCTAATATATTCAATGAATTAATATGATCCATTATGTTGGTAGAAGTGGAAAAATCAAGAGGGGGAGGTGTGAATTTAGTTTACAATTAAAATTTATATTAAAAATTATTTTAAAAAAATCTACCAAGTTATAAAATATAGCATAGATTATTAAAATAGTAGATGTATTTTTATCATTTAAAAATATTATTATAAGATCGATCACAACTTAGTTAAAAAATGTTTAAAACTCTATTATATTTTGAAACAGATTTAATTGTATTAAAACCCATATATAAAATAAAAAATAAATTTCACTATCAATTTTGTGTTTTTCTATTATAGTTTTGAAAATAGATATTGGTTTGTTTTAAAAATAAGGAAAAAATTAAAAATTCACACTGCTGAATAAATTAATGATTTTATGTCTCAAGCCGAGACCTGGTCCATTACACTCAAAAATCACCCAATATGAAGTAGTTTACTAAAAAATAAATTGATCCAAAAAACTGTATTGGGTTTTACATAAAAGAACTATGTGAAGATATTACATGCTATATAGCCACTTCCACAATTCTTCATGGGATAAAAAAGAGTAATAATAGCATGTAGGTAGTCCAGGCTATATAGCCTCATCCACAGTTCCTAATGAAAGTACATATATGAAGAAAAGTTAAGAGAGTGTATATTACTATCTAATATAATGAAGATGTATCTATTGATAAATGGATAGATTAAAACAAACACAACTGAAAATGCAAGTTAGTGTAGAAAGAAAATAGGATAAAAAGAGTGAAGATTTATTGTAGCTTAGTCTGATCAACATTGGTTGATCAAATGTATTTAAATTAGTCATAAAAAAGGCTCAACCAAGTTTTTAGAGATAGTTTAGGATTATAGAGTATCATGGAATTTTTAGATCAATTCCTCTTTGTATCAATATTTTTCTCAGGCTCACTCTTATTATCTATCTCTACTTGTCCATGAGAGGCATTGCATTATAAATAGATATTTTCTCTAAAATGTCTATTAGAATATATTTATTCATTAATCCCCATATTCATTTTATTCTTAAATATACTATATCTATAAGTAATACTAAACAATATAGTTGTTGGAGTATTGAAAATACTCTATTACTAAAGTTATACTGGGTCAGTTTTATTTACTTAAAGGTTGGTTATATTGGCTCTAGGTTAGTTAGAAAGGTTACTTGGCATAGTGACATAGCATTGTTAATTAGCATGGTAACATAATTTTCTCTTATGATCACATATTTTTGTTAATGTGGTTAGTTTTTTATTCATGAAATTGGTTTATCTCTTCATGTATTAGTTTATGTCTTCATGTAATTACTTTATTTATTACGGTAGTCTCAATAAATTGCATAATGAATTCATGACTTCAAGGTCTAGGTACTTCTGTTCTTATGGTAGGTAATTTTATTCATATGATAGGTAATTTTATTCTTGATGTAGGTACCTTTGTTCTTGTAGTCCCTACAATAAAAACATATGACCAGTTCAACACTAAGGTTGAATTCTAATCACATGTCACATAGTAACTAGGTTGGTCATGTGGTAGGTTGAATCCTTCATGTAGTAACTTAATAATTTAGATGCAGTTGGTTCAATATACATGAAGTCAAATTAACTTCAATGTATGATCAGTTAATTTTATAGGTGGCCAGTTGGAGTAAAACGTGTGGTCACATACACACAATCACTTGACATTCATGGTCAGTGGAGTTTTTTTCACATGTTAGGTTCATTACACATGAAATAGGATGAAAAAATAACTTCAATTCTTATCCAATTTTATCAGTTTGGCCTGAAAATAGATAACAATAATTAAAAAAATATTCATTAGAAACATAATACACATGATTTGGGATTATTGAAATAAGGTTGTGCATGACTAATTAAAAAATCTCCCCCTTTCTGGTTATAAAAAACGATGACATAAAAATTGAAATTAATATAATTAATAATAAACCTAATTTTATGAAATTATTAAAATTTCTAAATTTACTATATTTATCAAATTTTATTCAAATTTATTAATTTCTCTAATTAATTTGACATTTTTATCCCCTTTTTGGATTATCAAAAAGTATTCCATAGGGAAGAAAATGAAAATGTAATTTATGAAATATTACAAAATATAATTATTAAATACTAAACAAAAATGAAGAAAAAATAATATTTCATTAATATTCCAATGTACTTAAAAAGGTTACAAGGAGGGGCTATACTAGGAATTATAATTGGAATTAAAATCCATCACATATCTAAATGTAGCAGAGGATATAGGGACATTTACTTTTGAGGTAGGGGTTAGGGTAGGTTGGGTTGGTTGGGTAGGTTTTGGTAAAGATTCTGGGGGTGTGTCTTGGATTTCCACACACTTTAAAACTAGTCTGAGATGATGGAATACTTTTGTAGGAGAGAATACAAAAAGTTAAAGAGAGGAGGTTATAGTAGTATGGGTGGAGGTAATAGGTAAGGTAGGTGGAATTATCATGGTAGTGTTGCCAGTGTATAGGTATCATTGTAGAAACCCGATAAAATATTTTACTTATCTTTATCCATTTTTCATTGCCTAAAAGTAATTCTCTTTATTCTCCCAGAAGTCTTCTAGAATATTAGTTAGAATTTTAATCTTTTCAACTTGATATATAAAGGCTTGGGTCAATGGAGGCATTCTTAAATCACCATCTAGTGATCTAATCATAGATATCAAGTATATCTTTGTGAATATTCTACTAAGATGAAGTCAATGGATTTTTTAGTACTTTCTCTATCTATTCCAGTCTGTTTGACATCCTTTATGACAAACACAAATGTCTTAGTAATATGAGTTTGAAAGACATTAGAAAAATCTCCATTATTTGTAAAAAACACATAAAAAACTTTTAATTAGTCCTTAATGAGATGTATAATTGTATCCTTATTTATAATAAAAGGCTTAAGAAGAGTAGGAGGTGGAGCAGTAGATGTAGAAGCCTAAAAAACTTAATTTAAATATATTTTTTCAAACATTAACATCATTTCTGAATTATCAATCAACAAAGAACCAACTTTTTCTTTAAAGTCATTAATCTCATTTCCCATTAGTTCTATTTTCAGATGTAATCATTGATGAAGGAGATAAATTATTAAAGAAATAGTCATGGAGATATCATATTATATAATTGGATCTAAAAAATTAAAAAAACTAATAAATAGTTCTTTCAACACCCACATTAGATCATATTTGAGATCATCCAAATAATATTTTGTTATATTAGATGTGGAAGGAATTGAAGGGGTATAAGCATGTATTAGAGGAGATAGATCATAATCCATATGACTACCATCTATATCATCCTCCATATCCATAGACTTAGATCTCATATATTTAACTTCTTCATCATGATGTTCTTCTTATAAAATTTTAAGAACTTATATATAGACAGATCCACTAGGTGTTGTGATAACTTCATCCTCAAATTCCTCAACATTATTTGGAGGAGAAGGGACAAACATACCTTCTATAAAATAATCAATAGAAGAGATTATATGAGATACCTCAAGTCCATATTGAGAATCAATCTCATCTATCAAAGAAACTTCAAGAATAATTTCAGCAGAAGGGATGGACGGTTCACTATCATGAGGTGGATTTCCCCCATTATCATAATCAAACACTAATTGAGAGTAGTCCAAATCTAATAGTGTATATCCAAAGGACTTCCCCCCTTAGATTAAACATATAGTGTAGTAATTAAAAAGTTGAAACCAATCATAGGAGACTTATCTAAATTGTATTAATCTTATTTTGGCTCATAAGAGTCATCCCATTCAGTTTTATCCACAAAACCACTGTTAGAAACTTCAATTTCAACAAGGTAGTCATTTTTCAATTCTTCTTCATGAGATGGTAAAGGTTGAGGGGATTTGGGAGATCTAAAGGATATAATAGGGGAAAATTACCTATCATCCTAATGAGCGAACCATGATTACTCATCAAGATAATCTATTCCCATTTCATTATCCTCAAATATATCTTATTCCATAAGAAAATAAACTTCATAATTGGAAGAGAATTCAACTACTTTTTGTAGATCATAACCTAGATCCACAAGAACCCTTGGTCTAACTGGATACTTCATAGAATCAAACTTCTCATATTTCTTCTTAGGTTCTTCTACCCATTCTCTTTTCTTGGGATTCCAATTTTCTCTAATATTTGTACAAGTATTTTGAGTCAATAATAAAACATGTGATATGGTCACCTTTCTCACCTTTGAAGAACTAATCCCATATACTATAAAATGGATGATATAAATGTTGGATATATATAAGAGAATATAACATCAAATAGGGATTACAAAACTCATTGATGTTCCCCATAAAATACTTGGACAGGCTGATCTAAATATCATTCTTCATCAAAAAGAGAATGAACAAATCCTAGTTCCTTAGATCACTAAATTACCCTTTATTTAGAAAAATTAAATGTAGGATGATATTTTTCGAGAAGATTTTATTTAGAACTCATATCCACTATATAAAGTCTAAAGGGAATCCTATTCATAGAATGGTCTTGTAGAGAAATTTTAAATATAACCTATGCATGATTTATTAGGTATGATATTTTGTAATATTTATATTCAGCATTATACAACACAACACATCTCTTCATCCATTGTTTCGAAGACAACTCAAAAAATTCCACAATCACCATTGACCAAATGGTGTCACTTTTAATTTATGGAATAAATTATAAATGGGTGTAGAATCCATTAACATTCCTCATATAGAAAGACTGAAAATTATCCTAAAATCGTCCACCCCATCCTTGAATATGGATCACTTTTTAGAATAGAGATATGCTCGACTAAAGACATAGAGCATCCAATTCCTTCTCAACACACACTAGATAATCCACCAAATCTGGGTTACATGGATTGACTATAAAACTTGTTCTACCATTTAGTTGTTTTATTTCTTTGTAGGAGGAAATTATAGAGGAGGTGTGATATTGGGATCACGTTTCATCCTTAGTTTTATCAAACTTTGGTTCAACTTATCTGAGGTTTTGGGTTCATAAAGGAGTTTCATGAAAGAGGATTTTAAGGAAAGATATGTCTTTAAAACGAAAAAGGATCTTTAGGGGAAAAGTTTGTGCATTGATTTATATTCAATTTTTTTTAAATTCAATCATTTATTGATATAATATAATAATAAACATAAAAAAAATCCCAACAAAAACAACTTACATAAAAATTCAAAGTTCAAATATAAATGGTAGGTATACTGACTATGGATTCATGTTAACTATGGCAAGGCATGGTATGTATACTAACCGTACAGTCATGATAGGGCTAGTGGAAGTGTGATTAAAGTCTCATGGAAGTTGTGGTGACCATTTAAGTAATGTATGATGATAGGTATAGTGACCGTGTGAGTAATGTCTCATGATTGGTATAATGATTGTGTGAGTAAAAAATCATAGTCACTTAACTGACCATGTAAACTAAAATTTATTATTACTAAAGTGAAAACATAGAAATTAAACATTATTAAGATAATTTACATGAATATAAAAGTTATAACTAAATTAAGAGATTTATAAATATATTATCATTCTTAATTAATGTTTGATATTATTTATTCTCTTAATATTCAATGTATTTGTAAAAATATCATAAAGAATATGTATAGTACTAAAAAATTCAAGAGTAATATCCCCCTTTGGAAAATGATCTCTCAAAAAATTTATTTATTATATCAATATTTTTTTTATTTCAATGAGATAAAAAATTCTTAGAAATATTTGTTGCACTTTTATTATTATAATTTATAGGGACATGTTTGAAATAATATCCACAATCTTGTAATTCATGTTTCATCCAAAAAATATCTTTACAATAACTACCAGCATCTATATACTCAGCTTCAAAAGTGTACGATGCAACAAAGCTCTTCTTTTTACTATACTATCAAACTAGATACCTTCTCAAAAAGTAACATGTTATAGAGGTGATTTTTCTCTCTACTGTACAACCACTAACATCATCATCTTAATAACTAACTATGTCAAATTCATGTCCTATATTGTAAAACAATCCTAAATTGTTTATACTTTTGAGGTATTTTAAAATTAGTTTTAAATTATTCAAATGTTGATATTTTGTATTTTCATGAAAACGTGTACACATGCACACACTAAAAATAATATCTGGTCTGATAATAGGTAAGTATAGTAAACATCCAATCATAAATATTTAAGTATTTTGATAAATTTTTTCTTAGTTTTATCACGAACCAACTTACATATTTTTTTCATGTTTGTATCACAATAATTAGTGAAATCCATAAAAACATGTTTCAAAAATATCTTTACTGTACTTTCATTGATTTAAAATGATCCATTCATTATTTTTAAAAATATGAAAACTAAGGTTGAATTTTATCTCACCAATTAAACTCATTTAAAATTTAGTTTTCATCAATATAAAAAATATAGTACATAAAGAGTTTTTGAATGTTCCAAAAATAATATCATCGACATATATTTTAAATATTGAAAAATATTTTGAAATTAATTTAATAAATAAAATAGGATCACCCATTCCTTTACTAAAACCTTTATATTTTAAAAATGATCTGAGCCAATCATACCAATCTTTATAAGATTTTTTAAAACATAAAGTTCTTTTGTTAATTAAAAAATAGGATTTAAAAAATGGTAGTTTTAAAATCCATAGTGTTTTTCTACAAAAACACCTCAAATTATATAAATATTCAGAGAGTAACACTTTGACATCCATTTTATATTATTTGAAAATCAATTTTGATTCATATGAAAGAAATATTCTAATGGATTTATATCTTGATAATTGTGAAAATGTTTTGTCATAGTCAATACCTTTTCTTGACTGTATCCTTGTGAAACCTGTCTAGATTTATTTCTTATTAAAGTTAAAAACTCATAATCCTTTTTCCTAGACATCCATTTCACACCAATGGTTAGTAAATATTTATTTATTTCCAGAAGTTCCCAACTTTGTCTTTTCAAACTAATTTTACTCTTCTTGCATGACCATCACAAAAAATTCAAAATTTATAACTTCAGTGACGTTTTTTGGTTAATGTTGTTACAATAAGTCTTAACGTTCAACCTTATTGTTAATAGAAGTGATGGTATGAGTACTGATATATAGATATCCAAATATAACATCTAAATTATGGTCTTTATAATTCCCAATGTTTCTAGGAATAGAGGTGTCAGATACCTAATTTTCTCTTTCTTGTTCAGGTTCAAACAATTCTTCATAACTGGGTGATTTTTCTACAAGAGGTTTTATAGTACTATCACTATGTTTGTTTGAAACATTGGTATTAAAATATAAAATATATTCCTAAAGGTTTTTTAAATAATACTTAGGCTCATGTGGATCAATTTTATCATGTTTTACATGTATATATTCTCCCACAATTTTATATCTTTTATTGAACACTCTATATGATAATAAATATTCCTTCATCACTTTTGGATGTAAAATTATCTAAATTACACTTTATGTTGAGAATAATTACATTACAACCAAGAACTATAATTTAAATAACCTTTGGGTTTATTTCATTATAAATATCATATGGATTCTTATTTAAAACTGGTCTAATAATAACCCTATTGATAATATATCAAGCTATACTGATAGCTTATGACCAAAAATAAATAGTTAGGTCATACTCATTATGAATAGTTATGGAAATATCTTTAAGTGTTATATCCCTTCTTTATGAAACACCATTCAGTTATAGAGTTCTAGGATAGGAAAAGTTGGGATTGTATCCATGTTCTGAGTATAATGATTCAAAATCTTGATTTTAAAACTCATTACCATGATCACTTATTAAGGTATTAATATCATGTCCACTAAAATTTTATACAGTATTTTCATATCAAAAAAATACCCATAAGCTTCTCTTTGGCGAGATATAAAGAAAACCCAAGTGTATCTATAATATTCATCTATAATAAAAAATCATAATGACTCCCATTCAATCTATAAACTCTATAAGGTCTAAAAAAATACATGTGGACCAACTCAGGGGGTTGAGAAGTTGAAACTTCATTTTTGTTTTGAAAGAGATCTTATATTTTTTCCTTTTTGTCATGGGTTACAAGCATTGTATTTTGGAAATTCTAGTTTAAGGAGATATGTATCTAATAATTTAATAGTTATATTTATATTTGAGTGAAGGTTATAGTGGCCTAGTCACTTATTCAATAGACAATATTCATTGTGAAAGGCACTTAAAAAATAATTATTTTGAGAAAATAACCAATCTAGATCAACTGAATAAACATTATCATTATGATAGGAAATAAAAACCGAAGTATGAATAGAATCATAAATTTTTCATTAATTATTCTCAAATTTTACATGATAACAATAATCGCACAATTATGAGATTCTAGGAAGACTATATTTTTAACCATCAACAAATAAGACTTTAAAAATCAAAGCATTTCTAGAATTATCGATTTGATTGCATACAATCATTTTTCCTTTCACAACGTCATTAAAATTTACATTTCCACTATACACCATGATAATATTTTTAAATCTTGGGTATTACCTAGTCATGTGTTTGTGGCATCCACTATCCAAGTTCCATAAGTGACTATTGGTACTCTTCAAAGTGGTCTCCAACAAAAAATTAAACCAGAAATAATTTTGGTACCCACATTTTATATGGTAAAAAATGTTATTAATAAAATATTTAGGAATAAAAATCTGTTTAATATGTTTACCATAAAAATACTACGTAATTTTATAAATAAAACCATTATTAGGTCTATATGATGAATAATTTTTTACCGAGTTGGCAGAGTTTGAGCTAAGAAGGAATTTATTCGTATAATTTTTTCTATGTCTAGGATAACAACCATAACAATCTGTACAATTGGGTGTGGTTAATTTACCAATAATCCTAGTAAAGGATTATATACAATTTTAAATCATTATAGAACCTTTTTGAGTTTCTCATTTGACAATTTTATTTCATCATTTTATTTTTTATAACTGAGCATTGTTTTCCTTTTCAATAACAAGTTCAGATTTGATATGTACAGTTAATGAATGTTTCTTTTTCAAACTTTTATATTTATCCCTGAGTTCATTGAATGTTTCTCCTATAATATTATATTATTGAAATAAATCTTCACTGTACATGTTTTCATCATTATTTTCATTATCATAAAGATTATAAATATGAATAGTAAATGTAAAAATAAAATTTAGCACCTCAGATGTGTTAGCCATAAAACATATGTTATATCTATCCTTCTTGTCTTTTCTACTCAAGTTAAAGTCACATGAGATATCCTTATAGGTTCTCCATGTGGGTTTCCTACCCTTATTTGGAATTTTCCTTTATCCTAATAAATTTTATTATAATTACACTTTAGACATTAGACATTGATATGTCCTTTTCTTTTTCTTTTGTAATAGGTTACTTAACCTAATTGATTCTCCCTTTTTAAATTCCATTTTTAGTATTATTTTCCTTCATACGTTTTTTTCATAAAGAATTTATTATTTTTGAAGAACCTTTTAAATATCTACACAAGGGGATCCATTTCTTCATCACTATTTGAAGGTGATTCATCCTCACTCAACTATTGTCTTTGATTTTTTATTTGAGCATAGAGTAAGAGGTATTGAAATAAAATGATTTTCTTTTAGTATCATATTATTAATTATTTACATTAAGTTCCTCCTTACACATCATAAGATTTAAAAAAATCTCCCTCACTATGAATTTTCTTCTGTAACTTGATTATCTAATGAAATAGAGGTTCCTCTCCACTCATCTGGTAAGCACTTCTGAAGTTTCATCTCATGATATTTATCTTTGATTCTATTACCAAGTTTATGAATCATGTTCAAAATCTTATTAAACCTAATATATATATATATAAATATTTTTACAAGTTTCATCTTAAATTTATCATATTTAATGTTATAATTATTCAGGCATGTTTATTTAACATTTGATGTTCCTTTATGAGAAAAAGAAAGTGTATCCCAAATCACATAAGTGGTAGAATAAGTAGAAATTATATTAAATTCATATTCTCATAATTCATAGTATAATTAATTCATATATTTATATTTTTAGTCCTAAGTGGCCTTCGTATAATATCTCCATTCATTTCTATCGACTTTGTGTTTTTTATATTTTTCCTCTATTAATGTACAAAGATCAAATACTAATCTATATATATGGATATTGTTTTTGATCATCAATTAAGAATAATTATTTCCCTTAAAATAAGGAGGATTGTTAGTGGCTATCCACTCTAGATTATTATTATCCATAAAGATATAAATTTACAAATAACAATTTTTTTATATTTTGGTCAAAACTAGATAATAGTAAATAGTAAGATAAAAAGGGGAATTTTGATACCAAATATTGGTCAAATTAGACAAATCAAGAGTGGGAGAATTGTGTTTAAAATTAAAAATTACATTAAAAATTATTTAGAATTAAATCTCTAAGTTTATAAAATATATCTTAATTAACTAAAATAATATAATTATATAATTTGATATTTCAAAAATCTACATAGATGTTCGATAAAAAATCTGTTAAAAATGTTTAAAAATATTTTAATTTTTGAAAAAAAATTACTTGTATCAGAAAACATATATAAGAAATAAATTAAATTTAACTATCAAATTAGTGTTTTCTATTATATTTTTAAAAATAGATATTAAATTATTTTCAAAATAGAAAAAAAATTGGAATGCACACAATGGAATAAATTCAAGAGGTTTTATCTCAAGTTGAGTTTTAGTACTCTCCACCTTGAAATCACTAAAATCTAAGAAGTTTATTAATCAAATGTTTTTATCCAAAAAATGGAATAAGATTTATATTAAAAAACTGTACATATATATTCTTGGCTACACATCCTCTTTGATAATTATTCATGCCATAAAAAATGAGTAACAACTGCTGGTTTGCAATCCAAGCTGTACTAACTTTTCCAGAGTTATTTATAGGAGTATATATGTGAATAAAAGATGAGAGAGATTCTATAACTCTATAATAAAATGATGACATATGTGTTAAAAAATAAATATATCATAACAAACACATCTCAAAATGTGTATTAGAATAAAATTATAAATGATATAAAATGGGAATATTTAGCGAAACATAGTCTGATCAACATCGGTTGAAAAAATTTCTTTGAATCAATATTTTAAATGGATCAAATGATTTTTTATAGTTACTTTAGAAAAATATAATGTCATGGAATGTTTAGATCAAGTCCTCTATGTATCATTATTTTTAATAGGATGTAATAATTTGTGATCTATACTTGTCTGTGAGAGGAACTATATCTTAAAAGGAATTTTTCTCTATATATTCCAATGGAGATATTCATTATTTAATCCTCATACACATTGGATTATTAAATTCACTATATGTACAATTAATTATCCAAAATATAGTTCTTTAAGATATAAAAATTCTATACTTCTTAAGTTACACATGATCAAATATCTTTACTTAAAGGAAGATTACTTTGGCTCATGGTTAGTTGGTATGGTTACTAGGCACAATGACTTGGAACGATCACTTAGCATAGTAAATTAATTTTCCCTTTCGGTAATTTTTTTTATTAATGGGGTTAGTTTCTTTCTTCATGCATTATGTTCATCTATTTGTGTGGTAGGTTTATCTCTTCATGTGGTTAGTTTATTCTTGTATTAGCTTCAATAATTCTCATGGTCACTTCATGACTTCACGTGGTAGGTAATTTTTTTTCTTGAGGTAGGTACTTTTTTTCTTGTGATAGTTAATTTTTTTGTTATGGTCACTATAAATAACACACATGATTAGTTAAATATTTTGGAAAAATTCTACTAAAATATTACATGGTAACTAGGTTGTTCATGTAGTAGGTTGAATCCTTCATGTGATCAGTTAGAGTACAAAGCATGGCCACTTCCTTCTGGTCACATGACCTTCACAGTTAGTTGAGTTGTTGACAAGGAAAGTTCATTAAAGATGAATTAGGTTGACACAATAACTTAAGGACTTAGGAAATTCTATGATTTTGTGTATAATATAGTATACTAACATAAATCATGAAATTACTTATGAACACACAAAACATGATTTGGGATCATTTAAATAAGGAGGTGTTGGACTAAAGAAACACATTGTGATAAAAAATTCATTACCAGATCAACATTAAATAAAAGAAAACATGTCACAAAAAAACCTACAAAAATATTGGAATATTTGAAGTAAAACTACAATATTACTTTGATACCCTTTAATGGTGGATACCTATATTACCATATGTATTATAATCCCCACCTATACACAAAGAGTGGGGGGTGGGGTTTGAATTATTTTATCATTTTATTTTATTCCATCACTGTAAAACCTTCATCACTTGTTAAGGATATTAGAGAACATGTTATTACTCCTTTATTCATTATCCAATAATAAAATTTAATATATTTGTTAAACTACATCAATGTACACACACCCAAACACAATAATCACCATGAGAATATTGAATTTACAAGGTTCACTACTCAAAATTAATGGATACATCTTTGGAATTATCTAAAAAACTAAGATAACATTATCCATTATAATCATCATCATTGATATAAGCGATCATATATTATCCATGAACCTACGATAAATACATGTCTCCCGACTGATGTAATGTTCTCCTATATAATCATTAATTTGAGTTTTAAAGATACAATAAAAATAATATTCAATAATAAAGATATTCACTTTTATATTAAAGAGTATCAACTATTATAGTCTTCTTCACACACTAATATTTTTATAAAATAGTTAAAGAAAACACTCTTAATTAACACAATATATTCTTGAATTTTTTATTGAGTAATATTTATAAAAGATAAATATGTAAACATTAACTAATAATAATATTCTTAGAAATTTATTTCATATACTATAAAAATCCAAATATTTTTCAAAATGTTATTTAAAATTCATATTCCAATCTTTCATACTTCAATAATAAAATTTATTACTATTATATTCACTTTTACAGTGTGTTGTTGAACATATTCTTCTATCACACAATATCAATTTGTTCTACACACTCTATAATCTATACTCAATTATTTTATATAGTCCCATTTCACAACAATCTCTATTTATATATCAATGAAAATTTGAGTTTGAAATTTAAAACACTTATTAAAATTCCATTCTATACTACTTTCACATTAATTTAGGACTTTAGATCAATTATGAACTTATAATAACTGTTGATGTGATTTATAAAATTTAAATACCATGTTAAACTATCCATTGAGTTATCTATGAATCTTTACCATCAAAATAAATGAAACTAGAACATTTTAAGAATAATGGCATGAAAATTTATTTTTATAGAGGACCATTCCCATTATGGTTTGATTTTATACTTCATATCACAGTATAAGTGCTTTTCACCAACTAATATTTAAAGACACACCCAAACACAATAATCACCAAGAACATATTGAATTTACAAGGTTCACTACTCAAAATGAATGGAAGCATCTTTGGAATGATCTAAAAAAACATTGATCACATTATCTATTATAATAATCATCATGGATATAAACAATCATAGATTATCTGTGAACCTATTTGAAATACATGTCTCTTTAATTATGTATTGTTCTACCATATAATCAATAATTTGAGCTTTAAAGATAAAATAAAAAAATATTCAATAATAATAAGATTTTATTTTATGTATAAGAGTATCAACTCTTATAGTCTTCTTCACATAGAAATATTTTTATCATATAGTGAAAGAATCCACTCTTAAGTAATAAAATATATTCTTGAGTTTATTATTGAGCAATATTTATGAATTAAAAATATGTAAATATTAACTAATAATAATATTCTTTGAAATTTATTGTATATACCATAATAATCTAAATATTTTTCGAAATATTATTTAAAATTCATATTCCAATCCTTAATAAATCAATAATAAAATATATCACTATTATATCCATTTTTTCAGTGTATTGTTCAACATATTATTCTATTACATAATACTAATTTGTTCAACACACTCTATCCTCTACTCAATTCATGTATATAGTCCCATTTTACAATACTCTCTATTTATCTTTCAATGAAAATTTGAGTTTTAAATTTAAAATCCATGTAAAATTCCATTATAAACTACTGTCACTTTAATTTAGGACTTTAGATCAACCAGGACCTTATATTAGCTCTTGATATGATGTACAAAATTTAAATACAGAGTTAAACTATCCATTTAGTTATCTATGAAGCCTTACCATCAAAATAAATAAAATTATAATTTTTCAAGAATAATGGCTTGAAAATTTATTTTTAGGGAGGACTATTCCAATTTCGATGTGATTTTATACTTCATATCATAATATAAGTGGTTTTCACCAACTACCCTCTAAAATGTTTTCAACCAATCGAGGTCTTACGATACGATCTTCTAATTTTTTGCATGATCTATTAATTATTTCAATATATAGGATCAGTGAAGTTTCATATACATATTAATTTTTGTATAGTTTAATTCACTACTGCAAATACACCTTTCCCAAGAAACAAATCTTGTTACCTATAGTAGAAAGTGTGAACATAAAAATCACAACTTAACCATTTTGTTGTGATTTTTATTTAATAAAGAACCATTTCAAAAAATCATCACATTTCATAACTAAATACTATAATAATCACTCTATAATCAATGTGATCAACTTTTTCATCACTAAAAATCAATCTTATGTAATCTCAATATGGAATGACAATAACCATTGCAACAAGGTTTGTTCAATACAGTTGAACTCCTACAAAATTTCAAAATTCACATCAAAACATTTTTATAACATTTACGTAAACTAAAACATAAATATTCACCCAATATTGAATGTTAATCACGTATTAATCATGTTTTTACCTCAATGATTAAAATAATCAAAAACATTATCACTAAAAATCTCATCCAATTCACATTAGATAACTTCGATAACCACTGTTTTGAAAACAATAACCTCTTGGGTTAAGCTTTCAACTCAAATATATTCTTGGTCACAATAATTTATTTGGGGAAATTTTTTTCCCCCATATGTTTTTCTATACTACAAGGTAATTAAAAACGATTTATGTATCACCCATCCACTAATTTTTAAACAAAGCATGGTAGGGTGAAAATTGAACCATTATAGGGAAGTTTAGATAGAATTGCTTATGTTTTGTGGGAAGTGGATATATTTAATATTTTACACCCATGTTTGCATAAATTTTTTTAGGTGAATGGGTGTGAATAGAATATTTATTGATAGAATGAATTTTAGGAGTGTTTTAGAATTATTTAAAAAAATTATTTAAGATATAAAATACTCAAAGATGAATAAGGGTATGCTATGATGAATAAAAATATGAAGAAGGAGGGACTTATAACTTTATTTGGAAATATCCATTTCATGTTGTGTTGAATAATCCATATGGATGTGTGAATATATCATTGATGCATTCAAAGATGAGTTGAAAATGTCAAACACCAAAAGGAATTCAATAGTTTCTAGAAGTAGTAACATGATCAAGTAAATTTATAAGAATATTACAGTGACAAAACATAATTTTGATATAATAAAACCAAAACAGGGAGAAGTACATTGGGTCACTATGATTTCTATATTATGAACCAAAAAATGGTAAAAAGGTATAGGTAAATACATAAAAAATATAGAAACAAAAATATTTTAATTAAGGAGATACAATCACTATGCTAAAACAAGTGTTATAGAAAAAAATGATGAGTTATGAAATTCATAGTTTGAATCAAGTAAATTTATGTTTAAATATATTGATATAATAAATCATCTTGAAGATTAAAGGATATTAAGGGGGAAAGAGTTTATGGATATAAAACTAAAACTATTTAATACTATAGAAATAAAAAAGTTGTATAAGAGTCTACAACATCGAAAGTAAAGGATATTAAAATTGAATAATATACTAATAAAAAATTGGTAAATCAAATGAAATTAATAGATACATTTTTACATGTTCTAAATGAAATGATGAAAAAGGTAATGTCTTATTAAGATAATGGATTATATATGGGGTCCTCAAATAAATTATATATATGTATTATATCATAAGTGCAATAATTATTAGAAATAAAGAGCATGGATATATTTAAGAAGTTATATAGAGGAAAAATGTTACTTGAAAAAAATATTTTTTTAAAATAATAGTCCTCTATGAAGAATCATAGTATTCATGTGATAATTATCAGGATATAATCAGTGATTAATATGTATGGAGTAAAACAAAATTTCACTCAAATTAAATTAATTAACATTTTTTTGGATTTAATAAATTATAAATGATGGAATCTCAAGACTACCACATGGATAATTAAGAAAATCATTACAATATTAGCTAAAATAAAGGAATCACCCTTATAGAAACTATCCAAGAAGATAGACAAGACATATTATGTTTTTAGAATATATGGATTCATTCATGGAATTATTATGACCACATGGGTTGATAAAAACTAATTAAACATTTTCAAAAGTGATAATAAATATTATATATCCCTATATAAGATTTATGTGTGAATCAAAGTAGAATAAAGGTCATAAAACATATCCAAATAATGACAAAAAGAGTTTGTATAGACTGATCTAGCTACAAATATCATGAATTAAAATGAATCATATTTTTGTTATGAAACCTATGAAAAATCATCATATCATTATCGTATTTGTATATGATAAGACGAGTAGCCTCTACTCAGTGAGGATACATCATATTAGTTGGTAATAAGTTTATAAATCCATTGGGTAATTAGTTGAGAAGGGAAATCATTATAATGAAAAAATGATAACCATATACAAGAATGTTGATCATTGAAACCATAGTTTATTCATCCACACATGATAATTTTTAATTATCATCAA
Source organism: Viscum album (assembly GCA_963277665.1). NCBI lineage: Eukaryota > Viridiplantae > Streptophyta > Magnoliopsida > Santalales > Viscaceae > Viscum > Viscum album. The sequence continues at coordinate 190,184 of CAUJRU010000801.1, forward strand.
TGATATCCAATGAGGTGAGTAAATAACATAAAAGTGGATATCTCTAAATAAAATCATAGAAACTATTTTATATACATTTTACATGAACAATTATGGTTTCAAATTTGTATTTAGTTGATGAATCCTCTATGAAGATAACATATCAACCCTCAATCCCCATCCCTTATATTAATTTTGAAATATATCAACAAATAGGAAGAGATAAATATATCTAAATATAAATTTGAAATTCATTGTATAAGGAGATTTACAAAGAACTATTTAATGGTGGATGGAGTTGAGTTTTCATTGAGTAATTTGTAATAATAACCTTGTTTTAATTATTTTAAAGTATATTATATATAAATTTATTATTTATAATGAAAATAGATTTAAATTAAATCAAAAGGGGATATTAATGACCATGTGTATTATGTTGGATTTGTTATCAATGTTAGAGTGGATATCCAAGCTATTGAGGGAGACTGAAGGAGGCGATTATGATTTAAAACACTTCTATCATTATAAGATTAAGGAATTTAATGTATTGAAAAGATGAAAATAAAATGTATCTTATAATCATCATATGAAAAGGTGATAACATCACACTACTTTAAATGAGAAGAATAAAAACCCCATGATATGATTAAACCTTGTATAACAATGAGATATGATGAACCAATTGATTTTAAAACTATTCAAGAATATTAAAATATACTATCTATAGTGTCACAAGTTCTCACACACCAATTAATATAAATTCATAATTTTATATCAAATCGCATTACATGGTGTCTGGTATAAATAGTTTAGGATTATTCCATGTAATTAATCAATTTATGATGCATGTAAAGGTAGATTAAGTATATAATCAACATGGTTCAATTATTACACTTTATTAATTATCTTTTACATGGAATGAGTTTAAATTTTGTATATCATGTGACAAAATAAGAGCATACATTTTAATTAGATTCATTGAGGGGTTATTGATCATAATTATATTTTACATTTTTTTATATAAAAGTTTTATTGAAATCTTGGTATGAAAAAATAAGGTGATTCACCACCTCACTAGGTGATTGAGTATGATTGAAGATTCATGATATTTTAAAGTTACTATTTTGAGAATATAAATTTTTAATGGTGAATATTTAATTTGAATTATATTCCTTTCTTTTGGATATTCTTAAATAATATCACTGAATATTCAAATCATCAAAGTATGATTGAGTTTTTATATTTTGATGATAAGCTCATTATATTATATGTTGAAGAAAAAATCATTTCACCAATGTTATGTCATAATGAACTGACTCTGGGTAACTAGTGTTGGGGCATTATAGTTGGTACAAGAGGAAGTTTAGTACAAACCTTATAATCTATATTTAGAAAAACTCTGATTAGAGAACATTAACCTAAGATATACTTTGAGGATTAGTATAGAATATCTTCCTAGAATTTTGGTAATGTAGAGATTTTGTGAGTTTTCCAAGAAATATATCCCTATCTAGATACGATCAGGTAGAGGCGGCTCTGGTACTGATGTACCTAGGGGTAAAACCTGAAAACACAGCTTTGAGCTAGACTCCAACGAGAACTGGTGCACAAAAACGGGCCTTGATGCACTCGTGGTTATGACACTCTTGGGGGATATGCTTAGGATAATTCTCATTTTCATTACAAACCATTATAAAGGGTTTATGAGTAAATACTTCTTCAAATAAAACATTTTTATGATTAAGGAGTATATCCATAAACTGGTCAATTTATGTTAACTGTTTTACAAGTTCAGAATAATGTATTGTGATTCATAAACTAATCTAATATATGCCATTGTTTACAAATGGCACTTATTGGAAGGAATGTAAACCTTATCAACCCACGTAATCCATGTAGGAATTTATCTCCTACTCAATATAATTATATTGGATCTGGTGATGCAACTGGTACTGATCAGTTTATCACCATACTGGGAAAACTCACTAAGGTTATGGATAATAACCTTACCCGTATGGAACACCATGATCCACAATGTGGAAGATCAATGTTAGACCACTTCATGAGGAAAAAAATAACAATATTCAATGGGAGTACAAATTCATCAGTAGTTGAGAAATGTATAAAATCTTTAGAGAAAATATTTCATGCTTTGGGGAGTAGCAAAAAGGAAAAATTTGTCATGTTAGTTTATCGCCTCCCAGAAGATGCAGATCAATGGTGGTCATTAATTCAAAACACAAAGTAAGATAAAGAAGTATCCAACATGGAATGGAAAGAGTTTTAAATAAATTTTCTTAGAAAAATACTTTCCTCATGACCATTGAATGGATATGGAAAGACAATTTCTGAGTCTGAGGAAAAAGGAGGATGAGAATGTTACAATGTATGAGGCTAACTTTACAAGGTTAGCAAGGCCTGTAGCAGATTATATACGTAACCCAAGGAGTAATATTGATCGATTCTTTGAAGAGTTAAATCCATTTCTCCATCTAAAATTAGTCTCACAATCCTTCTTATTGTACGAAGATATTTTATCATGCGCTATCAAGATAGAAAAGGAATTCTCTAAGTCTTACGAATTCAAAAAAAGAATGAGAAGAAGAGATTTGATGAACACTCTAGAAATTGAAATAAAGGGGAAGAAGTGAGAAGATGAATATCCATCTAGTGGTAAATCTGGGAATAAACACCCCGATACTTTCCTGATGGGAATGGGAGTCTTTTACAAGTGTGGTGAAAAAGGCCACCAAGCTCGTGATTGTAAGGGGAAGAAAGAGGCTGTCGATGTTGAATGATAAAATTGTATAGAAAAGGGGAATTATGAAAATGAATTTTCTAAGTTCCAAGGAAACATACCCCATAAAAGGAAAAGGGAGAAATACCATGCTTATGCGATCACTACTGCTAAGGTTGAAGCTCCGAAAGACATAGTGGCAGGTAATTTAATGGTTTCCTCAAGTTTAGACAATGATTTATTTGATTCTAGATCATCACATTGTTTTATATCTTCCCAGTTTTCTAAGAAAATTAGATATTTTCAATTTGACTTAACAAGGGAGTTGTTAGTCAAAACACCTAAGGGAAGTATCATCGCAACAAAGTTTTGTGAATCAGTTCCCATTAGGTCATATAAATGTTCTTTATCTATTGATCTCATCATCATACCAATGATTGAATTTGATAAAATTATCAGAATGGATTGGATTTCAGACCATGATGCTAAAAGTTATTGTAAGAAGAAAGAGGTTACAATTTTTTATGATGATAAGGATTACCTTATCTTTAGAGCAGAAACATCACCAACCGATTCTTATCTAGATCCACCCCCAATATCTCTAATAAATTCAATTATTGGGGAAAAAGAGAATGAAATAACTATGGGTGAGGAAAAGAATGTTTGAATAGAGGAAATAACTATTGTGCAAGAATATGTTGATGTGTTTCCATAAGATTTTCCTAGACATCCTCTAGAATGATAACTTGATTTTTCCATTGATTTAATTCATGGTTCAAGGCCCATATCGAATACCCCTTATATAGTGGCCACTGTGGAATTAGTGGAACTAAATAAAAAACTAGAGTAATTGAGTAACAAGGGATTTATTTTCCCTAGTGTTTCTTCATGGGGAGCCCCTGTCCTTTTTGTTAATAAGAAAGACAGATCTATGTGGTTGTGCATTGACTACAGGGAGATCAATGCTATAACAATAAAGAACAAGTATCCCCTACCCCACATTGATGATTTATTCGACCAAATTCATGGAGCTCAATATTTTTCAAAGATTGACCTTCGAGCTGGATATCATCAGTTGTGTGTGAATAAGAAAGAAATTCCGAAAACATCATTTCAAACCAGGTACGAGCATTATGAGTTTATAGTAATGCCTTTTGGATTGACTAACACACCCTCTTTCTTCATGGATCTTATGAATAGAGTTTTCAAGGAATATCTTCATGACTTTCTAGTGGTATTTATTGATGATATTTTGGTATACTCAAAAAGCTATTAATATCATGAAAATCACTTGAGCATTATCATAAGGACTCTTATAAGAAATGAATTATATGGGAAATTTAGCAAGTGTGAATTCTGGCTTCTAGAGATTTTGTTTCTTGGCCATATTGTCTATAAGGATGGAATCTCTATTGATCCTTCATAGACCAGGGCAATCCAAGAATGGCTAGCACTGATGAGTATAACTGAGGTACATAGTTTTATTGGTTTATCAGGTTATTATCTGCATTTTGTCTAGAATTTTTCCCGAATGGCTAACTCATTAACCAAGCTCACACGTAAAGGGGTTAAATTTGTTTGGAGAAAAGAGTGAGAAGAATTTTTTGAAGAACTAAAGAGAATATTAGTTAATGCTTCTGTCTGGAATCTACCATCGGGGAATGATGAGTTTGTTATTTGTAGTGATGCTTCAAAGAAAGGACTTGGTTGTGTCCTTTTGCATAATGATAGAGTTATTTCTTATGCATCACGACAGCTAACAATTAATGAACAAAACTATCCCACTCAGGATTTTGTGTTAGAAGCTATAATCTTTGATTTGAAAATATGGAGAAACTATCTTTATGGTGAAAAATGTGAGATTTATATAGATCACAAGAGTTTTAAGTATATTTCCTCACAAAAGAAACTCAACATGAGGCAAAGGAGATGGCTTGAACTACTCAAGGATTATGATTGAACAATACATTATCACCTGGGGAAGGCAAATAAGGTCTCATATGCTTTGAGTAAAAAGGATAAGGGAGTTTTGAACAAGATGAGAGTTGAAAAACATCCTATATACATGGATCAAGTAAATATTGATATGTGAATAACCATGGAAGGTGAAACCTCATTGCTTTTTTAATGGGTTACCAAACCATCTTTACTAGAAAGAATAAAAAGTTCTTAGACTAATGATGAGGAATTTCAAAAGATAATTAAAGCTGTGAACGATGGGAGATTGATCGACTTTGTATATGAAGATGGAATTTTGAAATTTGGGAAGATACTTTGTATTCTTAATATACCTGATCTAAAATGGGAACTGTTGGATGATGGTCATAGCTCTAATTTCTCTATACACCCTGGTAGCACTAAGATGTATAGATATTTGAAAGAACATTTTTGGTGGGACAACATGGAGAGGGAGATTGCTGATTTTGTGTCAAGATGTATGGTTTGTCAGCAAGTGAAAGCTGGAAGGCAACATCTTGGAGGATTCATGAAACCTCTTCCCATACCTAAGTGGAAATAGGATAATATTATGATGTAATTTTTCATGGTGATACCAAAGACTCCTAGAACGAATGATGCAATATGGATAATTGTTGATCGTCTTACCAATTCAGCACATTTTATTTCTATAAGAGAAGATTTACCACTTGAACGTCTAGAAAGACTATATATTAATGAAGTTGTAAGACTCCATGGTGTACCCCTATCGATTATTTCTGATCGCAATTCCCATTTTACATCATGATTTTAGAAAAGTCTTCATAAGGCCTTGGACACTGAACTTCGTTTGAGCACTGCTTACCACCAAAAAACTGATGGATAGTTAGAATAGACTATTCAAACCTTAGAAGGCATGTTGAGATCTTTCTCACATGACTTTCAAGGTATGTGGGATCAATATTTACCTATGGTAGAATTTTCCCATAATAATAGCTTCCCTTCAAGTATTCATATGGAACCATATAAAGTGTTATATGGAAAGAGATGGTGCACACCAACTTGTTGGGATGATATTGGTGAAAGAAAACTCGTAGGCCCAGAACTTGTTGAGGAAACAATGTAAAAGGTGGAGATTATCCAAACCCACATCAAAGCATCCCAAAGTAGGCAAAAGAGCTATGGCGATAATCGGAGTAAGGATTTGGAATTTCAAGTATGAGATCATGTTTTCTTGAAGGTATCTCCATGAAAGGGTGTTATACAATTCTGTAAGAAGGGTAAATTGATTCCTTGGTACATCAGATCTTTTGAAATTCTAGAAAAAATTAGAGTTGTAACTTATCATTTAGAAATGACTCGAAATCTCTCCAACATTCATGATTTGTTCCATGTATCACTATTGAGAAAAAACATGCCTGACCCAATGCATGTACTCACCTATGATGAAATTGAACTGGAACACAATCTATCTTACTGTGAAGAGCCTTTCAAAATTCTTGATACCAGAGAACAAGTTCTGAGAAACTGGATGACTCATCTGGTAAAAGTTCTATGGAGAAACCATAATATGGAAGAGGCAACATGGAAACCTGAGGAAATTATGAAGAAGAACCACCGAAATATTTTTATAAAGTAATATTCTATAAATTTTTATGAAAACATTATTTTAGGGAAGGGAGAATGTAACACCCCAAGCATCAACGGTACATTTCCCTTTGAATAATGCAGTAGCTTTTGCTGTACACAATTTGAATTATTAAAAAACCATGACCAATGAAAGTAGCCACTATGAATAGTAATACACACTTTTTAAAATTTTATAAAATTTAATTTTCAAAATGGACATCATTTTTGGATTTGTAATATCAAAATTAGCTTAGGGTAAATTTTTGATATCATTATGAGAACTTTTAATTTTTGATGAATAGGGGAAAAAACTACGTTATTATTTAAAACTGAATTTTTATTTAAATAATTAGTTATTTTTAGGTCAAAATAGAAACATAATATCTATATATGTTCCATGTAATTCATTGTAGTCATTCTAAAATAAGTTTAGATATATAAAATTTTATTGAACTTTTTACCGTCTTTTACCCACCTTCTAGGAGAATTTACAAATTTGGATAAAACAAAATTTTACCGCTTCTGTTAGTTGAATTTAAAAAATTCAATAAACATGGTTGACATCAGTAAGTAAAATTTGGTTCAATAAGATGAAAATATTTTTTGGTGAATAGTAACTTTTGACTTTTATTTACCACAGTCAAAAGTAAATAGGTTAATTAAGGGTAAATATTATATTATAATTACCCAAACACATGTCCTAATTCTATTTGATAAGTGTAATTCGACCAAAAACAACCTTAGGAATGAAATATGATTCTTTTTCTCCACTTGGATTATATTAGGACATTTATAATTATTTTATTGAAAAAAGAGTTAAAAGTGTTAAATTCAATGTTTAAAAACTAAACCATTTTTAATATATTGTTATAAATAAGGTAAATTTGACTATAAATGTTCATTATAAATATAAAAATATTTCCTACATAATTTTGTTTTATTTATAATTTTTATACATTAAATAATTTAATTTATTTATGACACAATGATGATGTAGTAATTACATTATTAATGAAATATTAAAATATTCGATATTATAAATATCCAAATATATGTAATTTGAGACTTTTGATGAATTACACTAATTTTCTAGGTTCATATGACATGTTAGGGTTTATTAAATAATTTTTTTCAAGTAATCATGTTGTTATGATTTTCACAAAAACCAAATACTAAATAGTTTCAAAATTGAAAGAATTGATTTTTTTAAAACAAATACTATATTATTAATTGATATAGTATTCCTAAAAATATAATATTCGGCCAAAGTACTTAGATAAGGTTATATATATTAATAATGAACCATTTTTGGTTCTCTTGTCTTGTTATATTAATTTTATTAACTATATAATATAAAAATAAAAAGAGACATGGTAAATGTCAAACTATTTAACTAAGAGTTAAATCTAAAAGATAAGGTTAATATGGTGACCTAAACCTATCTAAAAACATATTAGTTGAGAGGTTTTTGACCCATTCCCACCTTATCCTCTAGATAAATCATTTTGGATCCATTAGAAACTGAAAATGATTTTATTATAAAATAATATTTCAAGCTTTTCCTAAAGTGACCACAACCTCTCTTATAAAAGGTTGCTTCCCCTTATCTTAATTTCACACCTCCAAATCCATTTGGATAGGCCAAAACCTGCCCAAATATCCTCCCAAATTTTCTACCTTCATCCTAGAGGCCTTCCTTTGTCCAAAAAACCAACCTATAGAGCCCTTTTCATCAAATCAAAAGGAGGAACCCGAAGATGAGGTAAATATTTCATCACCTCTTTCAAGTTCTTTTATTCTTACACTTCCTCTTTCTTTGTTGTTTCCATTCTAAAATAATAACTCCAGTATATTCTATATACTGTGATGTTATTATAAAAATGGCTCAACCAAATTCATTATTCTATCCATCATATGAATAACCAAGTCACTATACGTGCGTACGTACGACTTACCGTCTCCACGTCGGGGTGTAGTTTGTTATTCAAACACTTAATTATTTGGATGGGTATAATAATGAGTATAAATGATGTAAATAATAAATATAAAATTTCAATTATTTTTATATATGATATAATATCCAATTATATATGATTTTAAAATCAATATAATGTTATTGTCACTCGTGCGTACGTACAGATTACCGTCTCCACACATGCAATGAGATTCATTACCCATCGTAATAATTCAAGAATAATTTTCATTTTATGATTAAAAATAATGTTTAAGAACATAATATAAATATTTATATGAATAAAATACATCCTATCCATAATAAACATGGCTTACATAACCGAGCATATAAAAGAAATTGGATCAGTTAACACCCGAAACGATGATACAAAAAAATATTATTAACAAAGCAATATTAGAGGATCTTATATGATATCATATTTATGTATATAGTTGTTGAATAATTTAATAAAAATTATTTAACTATAATAAAGGTTGTTAGCTTACCCTCTACCAAGGAAAAGTGCAAGGTAAGGGTTAATTTCACAATCTCTTTATATTCTGAAGTTTTTTTTACATAAGTGTCTACTGGGACCTATTTATCATCCACATCCATGTTTCTTAAAAATGTATTTCAAAACATTTTTACTATTTACTAGACTATGGGTTAAATTCATTTATACCCTTGTTTTAATTTTTATAAAATGGTTTGAAAGGAATCATTCCGTTATTTTCCAAACAATGTACTTTATGACCTTTTTGACAAAATTATGGTTAGAATGTCTTTTTTTAACTTATATAGCGGGTGTGGCTATTTTATGACATTATATCATCACAAAAGCATACCATAAAAGCTTATAATAATATTTTCAAAATAATTTTTTTTCTTTTATAATTATGTGAGTTTTAAATGATTTCAAAACAGAAAGAGGTTTTTATTTCAAATAGTCTTTATTTCATCTATGTCAACATCCTTTGATGGATTTTAAACTTGTTTGAAGTTGATTTATTATGATACAAATCTTCCATATTGTATTGATGGTTTTTTGAGATATTTTAATATGGATGTGCTATATTTTACACCATTCATGGTTTATAGATAAAATATTGACATTTCGTATGCGAGTTTTAATACGAATGTTTATGTTTTGTTTAAACCCTTTCATATGAGGAATGCATTGGACTTAGTAAGTGATGGGTGGTTCCCTCTATAGCTCCTCAATGAATCCATAGGTATCATGAGACAAACTAGTGTCTTGGAACAAGGCCTTGACAAAATATTATTTGTATTCTTGGCACAAGGCCTTGACTTTGTGGTTATGAAGTCTGGCATTATGCATTCCATCATTATGAAAGTGGCTATTGATATTGCCTGTGATTATTCTACTTGTAGAATATCTATGTGAATAATTAAATGGAATTATTTTATTTTATATTTTACATATTATGCTGAAGTTTAAGTTTAAAAGGCTTTTGTTTTAGTCTTATATATTGCCTTAAATGTTTGTGCTTATTTATGAAAGTTTCTGCTATATTGTTATCTTTACTGAGTATCTGAGCTCAACACTTTCTATGTTTTATTTTTCCCATGATGTGAAGAATTATTTTATGGTTGAACTGTAGGGATAGGATAAGGATAAATGTGTGTTCTAAATGAGACAAAATGTTGTTTATGTTTTTATTTCATGATGTAATGTAAAACTTATGAATGTATGAAGTAATTCCAAGGCTACTAAACATATCTATCTTTCGGGACATGATTCCTTATATGATTCCAATGTTATGTAATAATGCAATGACTATAGGTAACTGGGGTTAGGGCATTATAGATATTATAGTTGGAAATCCATTTAATATATGTGTCTTTGATTCATTATAAAAACCATTATTAATATTCTCATGGTGAAGTATCTTAGATTGGTTTGATAATGAGTAGTATGATATTAATTTAGTGATCAGGATATATGTTTTCTTCCCATGTAATGGAAAAAGAGATATGTAGCCCATTGATCGGGATAAAGGTTCCAAATAAAAATCATTGGATATGGTGATAAAAGGGAAATTATCTCATTATAACAAATAATGATAGATAAATCATTAAGGGATGATGAAAATATTATGAATCCCACATTATAAGATATTTTTAAAAAATATATCTATTAAATAGTTGCATTCATAATATTTTTTATGTTTATATAACATTCCACTTTATTTATGGGGTGTATGATATGTTTCTTGATAATAATCTTGATAAATGGGTTTATCCAAATGACAATTATAATGGTACTTATAGGGAATCAAAAAAAATTATTTAGAAGACCTTTGGATTTATTTGAATCTAAATAGAAAAATAGAATTAGCCTTAATTTGAGGATTATTTTATTTTAAATATATATCAATCAAAGTCAAATTAAGGGTTATTCTAGATCAGAATAAGTGAGTTGGATTTACACATTTCATGTATTCAAAAGTTTCCCTTGTATATATAAGTGAATATATAAATATAGTGATGAGTTCAGGTTAGGTTAATAGTACAAATCCATGAAATGATTATTTAAATATTTAAGTTATTATTTAATAAGATTTATTTCATCTTTCAAATAGAATATTTATTTATTTATGAATTGATATATTAAATAAATGTTATTGACATTATATTAGTTTTTTATTTCACTTAATTAATTATATATCTACTATGTGATATATTGAATTATTTTTCGACACGATATTTATTTATTTATAAAAATAATAATTAAATATTTAAGCAGTTGTATATTAAATATAATTTTTTAACATATGGTAAATATTAAATTTATGTTCAATGGAAAGGACCATTATGTAGTTTTCCAAAACATAAACTAATAAATAAATGTGTAATTGTTTCCATGTTAAAGTTATAGAATAAAGAGAATTATCATGAGAATACCTTCTTCATTCTGATATATAGATGTAGAAAAGAGAGATACACTCATGATTATCATAGGATTTCATAATAATCTTGTTTCATTAAGCTTTATCCTAAAAATACAAGGGTGGAAAAAAATATTCAAGAAATATATGTGGATATCAAAAGAAGAACTCAATTTCTATTTCTTTTCATAATTATAATGAATCAGATTTTCCTGAATTTTTTTAGAAATTATTTGGGAAAATTATGTGACTGGGCACTAAGATGGCATGTGATTCCAAGTATTAGTGTTCCTGGAACGATTCATTGAGAAATGTTATGTTTTTAATAGCATGCATGTGCGATTTTCATGAAAAAGTGTAATAACTCTTAAAAGGGTGGTCAGATTAGAAATATAAGGGCACCATTGTTTTTAGAGTAGAGGTTTTACCTTAGGTGAGGCCTAACATCGACCAGTGTATGCTGACTTTGAATGATACTTTGTAGACATAACCGTAGATAAAATAACTAAATAAACGTTATTTTATTTTCAAATACTAATAACTCATGAATGGATAATAAGATTAGAAATTCAAGATCACTATTGAGTTTGCAATGTGGTGTTTTCTCTAGGTATGACTTAACTTTATTAGGTGAAATTATTTTTTGGAAAAACCTAAAAAGTTGTAGTTTTTATTAAATAATTTAAAGATAAATTATTTTTTTGACACAATTATGATTTTGTTTAACAACAGCATTATGAAAAAATCCCACAGTTAGGCGCATAGCCCTGGGAACGTCATAGATTTGATAGGGATAGTTTGAAGCAATAATCATATTGAGAGAATGATTATGGAGAGGAGATCAAGTCGTAGATTATCATGCCAATGAATTCGAAGGATCTATTCAACAACAAAAATGCAACCATTAATTGTCAACAATTGATCCAAACTCAAGGTAGGATGTTTTATTTATTTTTTATTTTCCCAATTCTTGATATCTACATTGAACATAGACTAATCCCTGAATAGATTAGCATGCGGATCGATTGTATGTTATGAGAGGGACTTGTTACAGGTTATAGGTATTCATATTGATCTGTTTCTGGCCCAAATTCCCTGGATCTCGATCATTGGACATGAACATTGGTTAATGATGTTAATAAATTACTATGTGAATTCCTCTTTCTGTTATACATTTTCTTCACCATTGAAACCCCTACAGTTCCTGGATCGATGTTTCGGGGGGGGGGGGGGTTCTAAGCATAATTGGACCCCTAGAGCGATGGAAAGTTGGATGAAATCCAAAATCAATGAAGATTTTGACCTGATTACCATAGATGTGACTCTATTTTAAAAAATAGAGCACCATAGAAATAGAGATGTAACACAGAACAAGGTCCACTAGTGGCTGTGTGCTGGTGCAGTAGAGGGAGGCAAGTTGCCGGTGGGTGGCTTACAGAGTAAGGACAAGGCCTAGTGGGGTTGTGTGGGAGATGGGTCATGACAAATAGCCACATCAGTGATTGGGGGCCACACCAGTGAGTTGAGACATGGATTGGAGCCACATTAGAGGAACTTGTGGCGACGATGTCGCGGGGCGTGCATTGGAGGCTAGTCATCCACATGAAACGTGGCTTGACTCCACATTGAATGGGTAACACGGGGGAGCCACACAGCCAGGGAGGACCCAAAGCATAGTCCAAACCGGAGTATACAGGCCACTCTTGTGGTCCCATAGGCTAGACCAAGTGTCCTAGTGGGTCGGGTCAGCCGAATTAGGTCTGGTCGAATCTAGACCAAACTTGGGTCAAGATATTTTATAAAAAACAGAAATATCTTTCATACCATGTGTTGGTTTGATGAGCCATTTTCGGTATTGGGACCCTTGAAATAGGATAGATCTTTTGAGATAATCTATGTTAGTATTTGTGAATGTTGAAATAAAACCTTTTGGATTGAGGTTTAGGTTCTCCTGGTAAAAGTGCACTATGAGGGGAATCCTATGACTAGTTGTGACTTGGTGACTACGTGACTTGGGGGATATATAACCCATCAACTCTCTGTGTGCCAATGATGCTCCATGTGCTGTTGATACTCCCTATGGAATCAAAATTCTGTGCAGCATCGATGCTCAGTGCGCCATCGACTCTCTATGTGCCATCGACGCTCCATGCGCAATTTACGTTACATATGCCATCAATGCTCCGTGTGCCATTGACGCTCTGTGTTCCATAAATGCTCCATAATCCATTGACCCTACATGCACTATTGAAGCTCCTTGCGCTATTGAAACCCTGTGTGCTATCGACTCCTTGTGCGCCATCAATGCTCTGTGCGCCATCGACACTCCATGCACCATCGATGCTCTAGGTTTCATCGACCCTCCATGCCCTATTGACGCTGCATGCACCATTGAAACTCTATGTTCCATTGATGCTCCATGCTTCATTGACACTCTATGTGTCATTTAAACTGAGAGATCTATAGACCGCAACTAAAAATACTTCTCTTAGTGATTTATACTTATACCCATGTGATATGATCGTGTTGACTGTAATTTATGTATTTTTGTGTGGTATCCTTCATGGTGTTTCTCAGTGGTGTTCTTTCCTGGCATTCCTCAGAGATGTTCCTTTATGATGTTCCTTCATGGTGTTCCTTCATGGTGTTCCTTCATGGTGTTCCTTCACGGTGTTCCTTAGTGATGTTCTTTCATGGTGTTCCTTAGTGGTGTTCCTCCATGGTGTTTCTTCACGGTGTTACTTAGTGGTGTTTCTTCATGGTGTTCCTTAGTGGTGTTACTTCATAGTGTTCCTTAGTGGCATTCCATCATTATGTTCCTTCATGGAGTTCCTTTGTGGTGTTCCTTAGTAGTTTTCCTTAGTGGTGTTCCTTCATGGTGTTCCTTCATGGTGTTTCTTAGTAGCATTATTTCATGGTGTTCCTTCATGGTGTTCCCTATTTGTGTTTTATAGTGGTGTTCCTTAGTGGTGATCCTTCATAGCGTTCCTTCGTGATGTTCCTTTGTGGTGTTCCTTAGTTGTGTTACTTAGTGGTGTTCCATTTTGGTGTTCCTTCATGGATTTCCTTCATGATGTTCCTTGGTGGCGTTACTTAGTTGGGTTACTTAGTGGTGTTCCTTCGTGGTGTTCCTTTATGGTGTTCCTTCAAAGTGTTACTTCTTGGGGTTCTTTTGTGGTGTTCGTTAGTGGTTCTCCTTCTTGGTGTTCCCTAGTGGTCTTCCTTCATGGTGTTCCTTCATGGTGTTCCTTAGTGGTGTTCTTTAGTGGATTTCCTTCATAGTTTTCCTTAGTGGCGTTCCTTTATATATTTCTTTATGTTGTACTTCATGTATTTATTTGTGGTGTACTTTGTGTATTTCATAGTAGTATTACTTTGTGGTCTTGGGGTGTCCTACTGAGTATTGTTTTACTCATTATTTCAAGAGATTTTCCCACATGTTTCACGTCTTGTGCAGAAGTTTGATGCTTTGATGGAGTCCTAGGTAGACAAGGTCCAGGTTGTTCTTAGAGAGATCAGACCGTCAAAGTGTGCTCCTGCAGCTTCAGACAACTATCCTTGTACCTACCCTTTAGGTAGGGTTTCTGGAGATGAGTATTAGGAACTTGTGTGTTCACTTTTACAGACTCTTAATTTTGGCGGGCTTGTATCATGTCCTTGTCTACTTTCTACTTTTCTAATTTCCTACTATGTTTTTGGTATCCTAGTTGTACACATGCTTGTTTCCTTAGTGTTTATACATTTCAGAATTTTATGGAATGGAGATGCGTGCATGTGTATAGGTACTTAGGAAAATGACTCCCAGTTTTGGGATATGACTACTCGATGATAGTCTCTAGCCCCTGGCCTATTGGAGGTGAGCTTGTGGCAGAGACAGCATAATCCCCTATTAGAAGGTTCATGATAGAGTGGTATAATAGAGATGTTGGTTCTACTTAAGGACCAAAAGTTTTTGAGGTTGGTTTGGGGCAATAGTGTTAAGTGTTTTGAGTTTATCTTTTAGGACAAGGAACCCAACGTTGGTGCAGCAGATGATGTATCCATATACAAGGACTCTGAATTTTTCTCTTCAACTCGATACATGAAACCCTAGTTGCAGAACAAAATAATGGTACATGAATCATATAGGATTTGGGGGTGTTCTCATGTCCTTCTTGAGTCATATCACCAAGTATACTCTATTCACCATGGTACATCTTT
This sequence comes from Viscum album, assembly GCA_963277665.1. Classification (NCBI taxonomy): domain Eukaryota; kingdom Viridiplantae; phylum Streptophyta; class Magnoliopsida; order Santalales; family Viscaceae; genus Viscum; species Viscum album. The sequence goes on from CAUJRU010000801.1 coordinate 205,527, forward strand.
TTATATTTAAAGATTCCTCCATGTAGAATGTCAGCAAGGATTCCACCACTTGATCACAAGGATGATCTGCCAAGTGACAAGACATCAGTATAAGGGTTTGTACCTGAGATAGAACATCCAGGCGGTGAACTAGCTATGCCACCTCCTGTAGAGAATCACATGGTACCCCTAGTACCTGTGGATGAGGATCATAGGATAAGAGTGCCTCAAAAGTTTCAATGATAGATACCCCTCCAGTTCTAAGCTGAGACTGACATAGGAGGTTGAGGACTAAATTGAGGTGGTGATCTAAGTTTTCTATCTTGTCAGGACACTAGTAAATTAGATGGTGGTCCTGGCAGTGAGCCTTCTGTTGGAGTTAGTTCCCTATAACCAAATTCTTTGTACTTTATTATAAACATCTGTTAATTGGATGGATATTAATAAACTCTTTATCACATCTTGATTTTTCTTCTGAAAGAAATTGTATGTGATAATTTTTTAAGAGTATCTTTCAGACTAAAAAATCATATAGGATCCATGCTATGATGATAACCCTGAAGTTCCATGGCACTATTCTTGAATATATGTTCTATAACTGGATGATATCATTTTCAGGGACACAAATGATACTGGATATCAGTGGGGACTCATAAGACTATGAGGCACCTTCTATTGTTTTATGCACTTGGTAATGTCCAGGAGGATATTATCAGAATGAGACCCGCTGGTAGGAAATCCACATTTGTAAGTGTCATTAGGTGTTCCTATCAGCAGACATGTGTATTGGTCCTTAGAATTTAAGATTATTATTAATGGGTATTATGACTCACACACTTATATAAATTGGTAAAAACTAGAAAAACATATGTTTGCGGTGAGTTAAGATATGTTGGGTGTGTTACAAGTAATACTGCATTAATGAATAATGCAAGAAATAATTTTTTCCTTTTGTTCCATTCAAAAGTTGATATCTTAAGACTTTTGATGGAAATTATATATCCTAAATAAATATATTCCCATGGTATTATATAGGTAAGTTCAATATTTGGGAAGTAAAATAATGAGAAATCAAGCACATGGGTTGATGACACTTGCATGAAACACTCTTTATTGGAGATACTGAGAAACATGAATTATATTACATAGTAAGTGTTTGTATGAGGTGACACGTCGTTGTGGAATTAACTTCTTTATATATGGGTTCATTAGCGTGTTTCTAGATGCTATCCTTGTACTTTAGGCTTATTCACCTAATTCCACTGAGAAAGAGGCCTAGATCTTCACACACTAAGTATATCCAATATTATAGTTAAATAATATATTATTTATTATTTAACAAGTTGAATAAAGATTATTCCCAGTTGTGGTTTAATAATTATTTATGGATACCTGATCTCATTTATTTTGACACTAGTTATTTTAGAGAATATATTGTGGGTGAAATAATTAATACATATTTATTTTCTATGTAGTGAATATAATATTTATATATTTATTGGTGAATAATGCAGTGATATTTATTTTACAAATAAATAGTCATTATTCAAGGTTTAGTAAATACGAGGGGGGATTGGTTGACTGAGTTAATGGTCCAGTGGGAAATAATAGTATTGAATATTATTTGATTAAATAATAATTAATCATAACTCACATGATAAGTGAATGTCAAGAAATTATAATGTTGTTGTAATTATTTGACGTAGGAGTTTTTCTAGGATTAATAAAATAATTAAGGCACCTGTGGAAATTATTTTTTATTACCCTAGTGAATTAAATACCTATATTATTATTCTCTTATTATACAAGCACTAGAAAAGTGATGTTGAGAGGTGGTACACAACGAATTAGAGAAACTCTCTCAAGACTAGAGAGTTCATGCCTCTCCAATAATGTTCTTAAGAATGAGAACGATCATCCTCCACCAGATCAAGGAGAGCGCTTTGGAAGTAGTTCTAAAGGTGATCAAAGTCGAACACCGCAAGTGCAAGGATCTTTTGTGATAGCACACAGAGACTCCTTTGGTGATGTATAAAGATATGTGGAACACATGTGGATCACCTCTAGAGGAATCCTGCACTTAGATTGAACAACGCAACGGTGAAGAGATGTAGATCTGTGGCCAAAAACTTAAATGAAGAAAGAATAACCTTGGAGGTAATTCTTTAATTCAATTAAATTAATTATAAACATAATATTTTGATCCTCTCTCTTGGTTTTGGGTTTCTATACCTTTTCTAAATCATTTATTAAATTCTATGGATATTGGCGTTCATCATCATATTGATCCCGCATTGTTCATTGAATATGGAAAAAATAAATATTTCTCACCATCCCTCCAATGATTCCACTGTGCCTGGAACCTAAAAGTGGTATCATATATGGGTTTATTATTGTTTATAATTATTAAATAATTTGTTGATGATTTACAATTTTATAATTTAGTTTGTCAATTCATATTGAATCATTATTTTAATCTAAATTATGAGATCTATTTCTTTCTCTATCACTTCTCATAGATCTAACAGAAAGTAATAATTTTATGATTAAAATTATATTGAGGATCTCATCTGAAATTTCCAAGGGTTCTGTCTAGGTAACACAGTAGTATAGACCGTGTAGTCTGATATACACACCGTGTAGTTTTGTTCAGTGCATCCGGAGTTGTTTGGAAATTAGTCAACCCATGTGCATTAATGACACATAGAGTGGTCAATTCTTACATCGTGAGTTGAACATGACATACTGGTGGACAATCATCCAAAGCACACACCAAGTGGCCTACTAGACACGACGTGTAGTCCCTTTCAGGTCAGGGACATGCCATGTATCCCATACATGGCTTAGACGACCAATGACCATGTAATGCAGAGTCAATATGGCATGTGGCCCTTTAGACACATAGTGTACTATAATATTTATGAAGTACACCTCACACAATGAGTCCCTAGGTGTTTACTTATGATACACGGTGAATAATGTACATGCTAGGTAGATTAGATCTACATGCCATGTAATTTTACCAGTTACAAAGATTTAAAATTTATTATATTATGTAACCCTTGAGACATGTACTTGTGTGTGGGCATAAAGATGAGACACACCATATGATAAGATTTAATATATATATTTATATGTTTTATTAACATCTATATATTATTCAAAATATATCATGTATGAGTTTTATTACAGTTATTATTCGATGTACATGCTAATGTCACAATGAATAAAGTGTATTCAAGTATAATACATTTTGGGTAGTTTTGGAAGGGTATTCACCAGTTTGAATCCAAGGTACAAGTTATGCACACAGTTAATTTTAAATGAATTTATTAATTTGTTTAAAAGTTTAATGTATGAGAATCTGAAGGAAATTTAGAAAAAGGATTAAGATAAAAGGTTGATTAATTAAAGATAATAATTAATTTATTTGAGCACAACTTATCTTAAATAAGAATGATTAAAGAATTGAATGCTAGTTTTATTAAAGGAATAATTCATTGAATGCATGTGGATGATCTTTTGCTAGACCCAAACTTTGTATGTGATTTGTTTCCTTTTAATTTATTATTAAATTAAATTATTTGCCTACATGTTTTTTATCCTAATTAATATCTAGGGCCTACGTGTGCATGGTTTCTTTTCTATAAAACCCGTTTACCCCTCACCTGTATGTGAGTAAAATAATATGTAATGGATGTATCTCCCAATCTATTAGAGGTAGTTCAAGTTAGGAACTGATGAAAATAAAATCTAAGGAGATACAAAGGTGGACATGTGAAATTTGTAAACACAAACCAAATTGGTTCAAGGTGTTTCTCTCCTAGGTCAGTGGTTAGTTTATCAAATACTAAATAATCTTACCAATAGAATAAGATCATGATCACACCCTTTATTTTATTTATGTTAGTTGTATGGTTATTCATTATGGATGTTTTGTCATGATCACATAATTAATGAATTAACAAGCATGGAAGACAGATCTAAAATAATCTGTCTTACGCATAAATATTATATAATACATGGTTAATAATTGAAGATTATACTACTTAATATTAATAGGCATTTGAAAAGATAATAAATTCCAATTTACATATAAAGTTTCAAATACCTCAATAAATTTTTAAGTCTGTATAGCCTTCCACTGCTTCGGTTAGAATTGAACCATTGTTCAAAGTTCGTTACCAGAAAAGTTTGGGATGCTTTTAATTATTGGGGAATTATAATTAGAGGTTTTGGGTTTAATTGACTTAGTGTACATAAAGTGTTGACTTCCAAAGTAGGAATTGATGTAAACTGGAGGCAAAGGTTGAGGAAATACAAATTTAAGCATTTCAGGATTAGGGAATCCACTCAACGGATCAAGGAGCTGTGAGTTAATGCAGTTGGAATTTGGAATACCTACCAAAAAACTTTCAAATTTATTGGCCAACCAAAGTTCGAGTAATGCGAAGGTTAATATAGATCCTTTTAGAAATAATGTCAAAGAAATATTATATTCTGAATCCAATGGTGAGGGCTATTGGGTTTTGATAAAATAGTGGGAGACTAATGAATATTTATTTATTTATTTGTCTTAATTTTATCAAATAAAGTACAAAAACTCTATTCAAATTATTTGTAGAAAATACAATAAATATTCCATCAAACATATTGTTATGATCTATACTCAATAAGGAAAACCTTATCACCAATACAAATTTCAAGGAGTGGAAAAGACTCTTTAACATCATCCATCACCATGAAAGGAAACTATATGTATTGGAAGAACCTTTACTAGTTGTAATAGGAAATGAGGCAAGTGATCAAGAGCTCTCTGTGTATGAGAAACATATGAATGATGTTACGAATGTTTAGTGCCTCATGCTATCATCCATTACCAATAATATCTTTAAGAAACATGTAGAAATGGATTCTTATAGAATGATGTCTCACCTTGGGGATCTCTATCAAGAGAAGGCGAGACAAGAGAGGTATGAGATCTCAAACTCTTTGTTCACCACTAAGATCAGAGAGTCTACACCAAATGGCCACATGTAGTTAATATTAGTTGATACATTGAGTGTCTCAACATATTAATGAATAAATTCCTAGATTAGTTTCATACATATCTCATACTATCATCACTGCATAAGACCTTATCTAGTTTTATTAAGAATTATAATATGAGCAATAATGAGAAGAGTCTGTCATAACTTATTACTTCAATTTTCCAAGTAGATAGAGACATATGGTGTGAAAAACCCACAACCCTTATGGTGAATAGGAATAGGAAGGATATGGAAAAGTGGCCTAAGACTTATAAAAATTCTAATCCCCCATGCACCATCAAACTAAGAAGAAGATGATGCAAAGGTAGGGAAAGGAAAATAAGGTAGTATGCTTTGCATGTGGGAAGTCAGGTCACTGGAAGATGTACTACACCCAGAGGTAAGGGGAAGCCAAAGGTGAATTATTTATCATGTTAAATCCTTACATTTATACATATTGGCTATTAAATACATCTTGTGGTGCTCACATCTATATTCAAATGTAAGAAAGAAGTAGATTCTTGAAAATTTTCCAAAGGAGAGGTGCATCTGCGAGTTTCCAATGGTGAAAGGTTGGACACTCTTTCCATTGGTGACTACAAGCTCACATTTTGAATGAGAAAGATTTTGGTCTTATAGGGATATTATTATGTACCTAGTATTACCAGAAACAAATTTTTTGTACCATGTTTTGATATAGATGAGTTTGTTTTAAAATTTGGAAATAAAGGTTGTTTCTTTTATAAGGAAAACATATGTTATGGTATGTCACATTTAAATAATGGTCTATATGTATTAAATTATGAAAACAAAGTGTTGAAAATTGATAATGAATCATGTTCACATGGCTCATATAACACCCCGTTGTGGCAGCACAGTCTCGGTTGCGTAAACAAGAAGCGTTTGAAAAAGCTCTATCAAGATGGTTACCTAGAATATTATAAGATAAAAACATTAGATAGATTTCAAACTTGTTTATAAGAGAAAATGACCAAACCAAAATTTTTTTATAGGATGAATGACTACAGATATTCTAGGATTAGTATACACTGATATGTGTGGACCATTTCTAGTAGAAGCAAGTGGCGGATATTCTTACTTCATAAATTTTATTGATGACTTGAGTAGTTATGGATACATTTACTTGATGAGGTATAAGTACAAGTCCTTTAAAGAATTCAAAAAATTTAAGAATGAATTAGAGAATAATCTTGGTAAGAAGATAAATAATCTTCAATTGTATCAAGGTGGAGAATATCTTAACAAAGAGTTCATCGACTTTTTAAGGGAGTTTGGGATTTTATCTCAAGTCACTCCACCTTATACACCATAGTGTAATGGTGTTAGTGAAAGGTGGAATTGTCCCATGTTAGATCTAGAAAGGTCAATGGTTAGTCAAGAAGTTCTTCCATTATCCTTTTGGGGATATAAATTACAAAATCTGGAATACACATTAAACCGAGTACCGACTAAAGTGGAAAATGGAATTACTTTCAAGCTATGGAGTAGAAAGAAACATACTTTATCTTATACATGTGTATGGGGATGTGAGGAATTATTCTAAGGCTTTATCAAGAAGAAAAACTATCACCCTATGACACTAAGTATATCTTTATAGGGTATCCCACAGAAACAAAAGGATATTACAAATACAACCCCTTTGACAAAAAAGTGACTATTTCCAGACAAGCTATCTTTCTTGAGAGGGAGAACATACTCAAAAAGGATAGTGGGAGAAATATTGTGTTTAATGAAGTTGATGATCAAGATACACATGAGTTGGTACAATAACAAGTTCCACAGGTCCCTGTGGAAGAAGTAGTTCCTAAATCACAAGTACTTCATAGAAGCTCGAGAGAGGTAAGGGAACTGAAGAGATATGGTTTTCTAGTCACTGAGGATGGTGACTCATTATTATTGGACAATGATGAAACTCTATCCCACAAGGAGGAATTATAGAGCTCATAAGATGCAATATGGCTTGATGTTATGAATTCTGAGATGGATTCCATGTATCAGAATCAAGTTTGGGTTTTGGTCGATGTGCCGGTTTATGTAAATTCTGTTGGGTGTAAATGGGTATTCAAAATTAAATTAGACATGGAAGGTAAAGTAAGTTCCTATAAAGCAAGGCTAGTGGCTATAGGTTTTAAACAATGTTAAGGAATTGTCAATGATGAAACTATAAAAACCTTGCTTTTTATTACAACTTAAACATGCTTTATTACATAAAACTTCACTTGAAACAACATAGAAGATCGAGAGGTTTAGTGTCTTTGGGGATTAGGATCATTACATAAAAACATAAAACATGGAAATACAACATCTTTATTGAAAACATCCTTTACATGACCACTGCATTCCTTCGTACTTAGCATTGCATGGGATAACCTGAGGACATGCATAAGAAAAGGGTGAGCTATAAAGCCCAGTAAGGGAGTACACATGGAATAACATGAGGAGTACAATACATGTTAGGAAATAGGCATATCAACAGATCATAAGAGAAACATGAACATAAAGGCATGATAAAGCATGGTAATCATAACATGGAAATGTGGCAACAACACTTAACATTGAATTAGCATGAGCCAAGGCTCATTGCACATGGAGCATGAGTAAACCCTCATTGCACATGAAGCACGAGTAAACCCTCGTTTTACTTGAATTATCATGAGTCAACACTCATTTCACTTGACATATCATGATACTATACTTTACCCAATGCATTGCAGTGCTATCAGGGTGCACCCTTCTTAAACATTTCATTTCATGCATAAGTGTGCCACATGGATCATAAAACATGGATTCATAAAACATAATCATTTATTCCACGATAAAGGAATGTGGAATTCATACATGAAACCATATAATCAATAAGTAAATGTGCATAAAGGTGAATACGCTTGATGGAGAAATGGGCATGGTATTCACTACACAATGACATTGGCTTAGAAAATCGGTGCGATTTCGGCAGCATAACGGCGTGACATAAGAACTCATAAAAAAGGTTGATGAGAGAGAAAGGGGTTCCTCATCATATTTACATGTAATGGACAGTAAGGATGTCATATATAAACATGTCCCAACAATTGAAAAGGAATTTAGATTCATGATACAAAATTATTGCTTGAATGTAAAAGAAGAGAGAGAAGTTCCTTTCGGAATTTCGGCATAGTAACGGGTGTACATGGGAGGCATCTAATGAGAGAGAAAGGGTTCTCCCATCATTCAAACAATAATAGGTCAGTATGGGGGAGGTGAGAAACCATACCCCAACATTCATAATTGGAATTAAATGGGCAATACAACTTGAAGAATATTGACAAAAATGAGAAAGGAAGAAAAAACCCTTACTTGGAAGTGTGCTTCCAAAGGCTAGAGAGAGGCTTGTGATGGGATTATTGGGAGCTTGGGGAACCTTTAAAGGATTCTAGAGAGAGTAGGGCAGAGGTTGGACGAACTCCAAGGGCTTTGAGTGAGGAAGAAGTGTGAGATTGGGTGGGTTTATATAGGAAAGGTGAGATAATTCTTTATTATTTAGGTTTGGGACCCCTTATATTAAAATAATCCAAACCACAAACCATCCCATGGTATTTGCCCATGGTTTCTGGAAAAGGAAAGAGGAAAACAATATTTTACAAGTCAATGTTCCGAACTTATTAAACTATTAGGGTTTCTTATGTGGAGGTGAGTCACACTTCAATGGAAATTAATTTAAAAAGGCAAAGTGTTGAATAAGTCTTGAGGGCTCCATTAATGCTTTGAAAAGTAAGTCAAACAAACCCAAAACATCATTATTTTAATGATAAAACATATATTGTCCGAACATAAGGATTATGGTATTTTATTACATCACCATAGGGTCATTATGATGTCATAAAACACATTATATATTTAAATGGTATTTAATTTTTACCCAAAAATTTGACTGTCTCAGAAAATTATGAAAAATTCATCGTTGGATAATTTCAACGTCCTGATTCCAAAAATAATATTTATTTTATCTAAATAATTTTATAAATATGTGAATTTTCACTTTTAAAATAAAAACCGACATTTATAAAAAAATTCACGGGTTTTGACAGAAATGGCTTTCAAACCTTAATAAAAATTTTAATTGCATTCATAAAATTATAAGATCATTTATATTTAATAAAAATTAATTTAATATAAATAATAATATTTTATTAAAATATTATTTAATTCAAAAATCATTTAATTTAATAAAATATAATTCTTAATTAAATAATAACTAAAAACACCATTTGTACTTTAAAAACTATTTACAATGTATCAAAAATGACTAGAAATTATATTCATTATTATATACAAAAATAATGTACATGAACATGGTACTACTTATTTGTTACATAACCCCTTAAAATAGCCACATAAGACCTAAGGGTAAGGTGTGCGATGGTGACAGACTCTTGGGGCGGCTCGGATAACATCGCTCGAGTGGTAATCTCTATCAACTTCCACTTTTCCCATAGACGATCACGTTCGATCTTGACATAATGAAGCTCAGCTTGGGCTTGGTCAAGGGCGAAGCCCAAAGACACCACCTCTTTTCCGAACTCTGACAAATGGGCTTCGTATGGGGAAATTCTACTGGATGAGGCCATTGCTTCCTTTGTCTGAGTAAAATTGGGTTCATTAAAGCCTTATATTTATACTACTCATGTGATCATTATTCAATGGCTATAAAAGTAACGGTCACAAATATTAACATAAAACCAAAGAAGTTGACATCTTATAAAACGTTTTTCATAAAGAAACATTTAACTGGATCAAGAGGGATTTTCCATTAATGAAACTTTGGGTCGTTACAATATTCCCCCCTTAAGAAATTTCGCCCTTGAAATTTTCCTTTTCCCACACTAAAACAAATGTGGGTAACTCAGCTTCATCATGTCCTCCGACTCCCAAGTTGCTTCTTTAAACTTGTGGTTTCTCCACAATACCTTGACGAGGGGCATTGTCTTATTTTGTAGAACTTTTTCTCTACGATCTAAGATCTTCACTGGTTGCTCCTCATAAGAAAGATCATCTTCCAATTATACCACCTCAGAAGAGAGTACATGTGAAAGGTCCGGTATGTACTTCCTTAAGAGGGATACATGAAAGACATCATGCACCTTGGCCATAGTAGGTGGAAGTGCTAGTCGATAGGCCACAGCCCCAATACGATCAAGAATCTCGAAGGGGCCGATGTACCTTGGACTTAACATCCCTTTCTTTCTAAACCTCATGACCTTCTTCCAAGGAGATATGCGTAAAAACACCATGTCTCCGACTTTAAACTCAAGGTCTCGTCGACGATTATCTGCATAACTCTTCTATCGACTTTGGGCTGTCTTGATATGCTGCTGAATGGCTTTCACCTTCTCCACCATTTCTTCGACCATTTCTCGTCCAAGCAGCTTAGGTTCACCGACCTCATCCCAACATGCCGGTGTTCTGCACCTTTTCCCATACAGGGCTTCGTATGGTTCCATTTGGATGCTCGAGTGGAAACTATTATTATAAGAGAACTCAACCAGAGGAAGATGTTGATCCCATCCTCCTTTAAAGTCTATTGAGCATGCTCTCAACATATCCTCAAGTGTTTGGATAGTCCACTCGGATTGGCCATTAGTTTGAGGATGATAGGCCGTACTGAAGTTCAGTTCAGTATTCAGAGCATGTTATAGACTCTTCCAAAACTTATAGGTGAATCTTGGATCTCGGCCAGACACAATAGATAGTGGTACTCCATGCAATCGTACCACATCCCTGATATATATCTGTGCCAGTTGATCCAAAGAGAAATCCTCTCGAATAGCAATGAAGTGTGCAGTCTTTGTAAGATGATCCACAACAACCCAGATTGCATTGTTGCCTTTGGATGTCCTTAAAAGTCCGGTGACAAAGTCCATGGTGATTTTCTCCCATTTCCATTCTGGTATGGGAAATGGTTGCATCATCCCCTTATACTTCTGCCTCTCTGCCTTCACTTGCTGACACACTAGGAACATTGATGTATATTCAGTGATCTCCTTCTTCATATTATCCCACCAAAAGTTTTCTCGGAGATCTAGATACATCTTTGTGCTCCCCGGGTGAATAGAGAAAGTTTAACTATGTGCATCATCCAAAAGTTCCTTCTTCAGCTCCAGACTTGATGGAACACATAGTCTTTTCCCAAACCGCAGAGTTCCTTATTCATTAACATTAAACTCCAAGGATTTCCCCTTTTTGATAGCTTCAAATTTTTTTGAATTCCCACATCATCTTTTTGAGCATCCTTAAACCTTTCCAAAAGAGATGGTTGGGCAATCATTTGTGAAAGGATTGATGATGTTCCCTTCTTTATGATTCCCACATCCATCTTTATCAAGTCTAAGTAGATTGGATCCTTCTCAATTCTCATCATTGATAGAATCGATGGATACTTTCTACTTAGGGCATCCGCCACCTTGTTCATCTTCCCAGGGTGGTAATGTATTGAATAGTCATAATCCTTGATGAGCTCTATCCATCTTCTTTGGCGCATATTAAGCTCTTTCTGTGTGAATATATATTTAAGACTCTTGTGGTCAGTATATATCTCACATTTCTCTCCATAGAGATAATGCCGCCAGATTTTCAAGGCAAAGATCACCGTCGCCAACTCCAGATCATGCGTTGGATAGTTTCGCTCATGGATTTTCAACTGCCTTGAGGCATAGGATATCACTTTATCATTCTGCATCAGCACACATCCTAAGCCCTTCTTCGAAGCATCACTGAATACCACAAAGAGCTCCCCACTTGTGGGTAAAGTGAGCACGGGTGCAGTGATAAGCCTCCTTTTCAACTCCTTGAAGCTTTCTTCGCATTCATCACTCCAAGCAAACTTTACTACATTTCGGGTTAGCTTGGTAAGAGGGTTGGACAATCATGAGAAATTTCTCACAAATTGTCAATAATATCCAGCTAACCCCAAGAAGCTACGGATATCCGTTACCGACGTTGGCCTCAGCCATCCCTCAATTGCATCTATTTTGGAGGGGTCCACAGATATCCCATTTCTTGTGATGATATTGCCCAAGAATGAGACCTCCTTCAACCAGAACTCACACTTGCTGTACTTGGCATAGAGCTTCTCATTGCGCAAAGTCTACAATACAGTTCTTAAATGCTCCTCATGGTCCTCCTTGGTTTTGAAGTATATTAGAATATCATCTATAAAGATTACCAAAAATTTGTCTAGGTAATCTCTAAATACTCTATTCATCAAGTCCATTAATATTTCTGGATCATTAGTGAGTCCGAAAGGCATTACTATGAATTCATAGTGCCCATTACCTTGTACGAAAAGCAGTCTTGGGGATATCTTCCTTCTTCACCCTTACTTGATAATATCCTGACCGCAAGTCCACCTTGGAGAAGTATTGTGCTCCACGCAGCTGATCAAACAAGTCATCGATTCTTGGGAGAGGATACTTGTTCTTTATCATGATTTTGTTAAGTTCACGATAATCGATGCAAAGCCGCATTGACCCATCCTTCTTCTTGATGAACAAGACTGGTGCACCCCATGGTGATGCACTTGGGCGTATAAACCCTTTATCTAGATTCTCCTGTAGTTGTTTCTTCAGATCTTCAAGCTCAACAAAATCCATTCTATATGTAGTCTTGGATATTAGTAGCACCCCAGGTATAAGTTCAATTGAGAACTCAACATCTCTTCTTGGAGGAAGACCAGGAAGTTCCTCCGGAAACACTTTAGCGAATTCCCTCACAATAGGCATTTCTTCAAGGGTGGTTTCTTCCTTGGACTCAATCATCTAAGCCAGATATGCATGCTCATAAGGAAGTATTATCCATGCTTGAGATGATGGAGCTAAAGGAGATTCATCTTCCTCCTGACACTTGTAAAGAATCGGGGGTCGATTCTCCATATGGAATGTGATTTCCCTCTCTCGACAATTTATGTTGGCTCTATATAAGGAAAGCCAATCCATTCCAATAATTGCATAAAATTCCACCAGAGGGATTATGATGAGGTTCTCTAGGAAATTCAATCCACAGATTATAACAGGGGAGGACTTATATTCATGGGATGCAATGATTGCCCCATTTTCCGTACTTACCGACATCTTTACTTCTAGGATTTGTGGTGGTGCTAGGATTGTTCTACTAATCTTTAGAGATATAAAAGAATGCGTAGAACCTTAATAAAAAATACATTCACTATTCTTGAATGAATAACTAGCGTACCTATCACCACTTCGTTGTCGGGGTTCACTTCGGCAGAAGTGATGGCAAAAGCTCTTCCTTGCTGTCTTGGAGGTTGTTGGTTGCCTCCGATAACCCTTGCATTAGGGAACTGATTTGCAAAATGACCCGGTTCTTTGCATTTGTAGCATTGAACAACGCGTTGATGTTCGAACGGAGCATTCCTCTCCTCTGTGGCAGCCGCAGGTCCTTCTTTCTGACAGTTAAAAGCTAGGTGCCCTTCTCTTCCACACTTAAAGCATTTTCTCGTCCCCCTAAGGCAATTTCCAGGGTGCTTCTTTCCGCACTTTTGGCAAGTGGGGTGCTGGAACTTCTTAGCGCCATTGGATTTATCCATCGGCCCACTAGCATTGAATTCCACCTTACGCTTCTTGTCCCCATGATACCCCTGTGATTCTCCGATCTCCATTTCAACCTTGAGGGCACATCGGACAATTTCCTCATAACTGTCGAAGTCACGGATCGCTAATGCTTTCCGCAAACTAGGCTTCATCCCACCAAAGAAGCAGTCAACCTTGCATTCGGGGGTAACGACAAAGCCGGAAGCGTATCCTGAAAGCCTTGTTAAGTTTTCCTAGTACGCTCCCATAGATTATTTATCTTTTTTCTTGAGTGAAAGGAAGTCCCTTTCCATCTTAAGACAGAGGGTGCACGGAAAATATTTATCGAAAAACCTCTTCTGGAATTCCTTCTATTCCAAAGCCTCAATCTCCTCCTAAGGCTTCATATATTTGATCAACGTCCACCATTGATCAGCTTCACCCTCTATACGATAAGCCACTAGGAGAACCTTATCTTGTTCAGAACATTGAAGGATAGAGAAGATCTTTTGAATGGAGTTGATCCATTGCTCAGCGATCGTGGGATCAGATGATCCACTAAAAGTAGGAGGCCTTTGTCTCATGAAGCTCTCGATAGCGACTTGTTCTTTCTTAGGGGGGGGGGGGTTGAACGTTCCTCTTGACCCGTGCTTCTATTCAAAACTTTAGTTAGCTGAAAGGGAAGTGTGAAAAAGTTCGCGATTCCCGCTCCCATTGGATTGGGCATCTCATTAGTACAATCATCACACTGATCTTCACAACGGTTGTTAGCCCGAGTCCTCCTATTACCGTCCATTGGCTGGAATAAAAGGAAAGTTAGGGGTAACACATAAAGGGTAATCCGAAGACAAAAGTTGATGACTTATAAATAAACTTTAATCTCTTTAACTCATGAGTCTATAGGATTCAATCCAGGCTTTTCATGATCTTCCTTCTAACATATATTCTTAGGGGCATTTTTCCCTCAATAAGGGTTCATACTAAGATTGTGAATTTATAAAAACATACCCCCGGGAGTGTCGTAACGAAGAGTGCAGCAAGGCCCGTTTTCATGCACCAGTTCCCATTCGAGTCTAGCTCAAAGCAGTGTTTTCGGGTTTTACCCCTAGGATACATCTGTGCCAGAGCCACCTCTACATGCTCGTATCCAGACAGAGATGTATTTGTTTGATAAACCACTTACTTAGTATTTACCAAAAATTAGGGATGTTTTTATTATACTTAGTCTTGTATCTAAGGCTTTACTAGGGTTTCCTAATCCCAAAAATAACTAAACCTATCCTTTGATACCAACTATGACAACCCTGCTTTTTATTACATCTTAAACATGCTTTATTACATAAAACTTCACTTGAAACAACAAATAAGATCAAGAGGTTTAGTGTATTTGGGGCTTAGGATCATTACATAAAAACATAAAACATGGAAATACAACATCTTTATTGAAAACTTCCTTTACATGACCACTACATTCCTTCGTACTTAGCATTGCATGGGATAACCTGAGGACATGCATAAGAAAAAGGTGAGCTATAAATCCCAGTAAGGGAGTACACATGGAATAACATGAGGAGTAAAATACATGTTAGGCAATAGGCATATCAATAGATCATAAGAGAAACATGAACATAAAGGCATGATAAATCATGGTAATCATAACATGGAAACATGGCAACAACACTTAATATTGAATTAGCATGAGCCAAGGCTCATTGCACATGGAACATGAGTAAAACCTCATTGCACATGAAGCACAAGTAAACCCTAATTGCACTTGAATTAGCATGAGTCAACACTCATTGCACTTGATGTATCATGATACTATACTTTACCCAATGCATTGGAGCGCTATCAGGGCGCACCCTTTTTAAACATTTCATTTCATGCATAAGTGTGCCACATGGATCATAAAACATGGATTCATAAAACATAATAATTTATTACACGATAAAGGAATGTGGAATTCATACATGAAACCTTAAAATCAATAAGTAAATGTGCATAAAGGTGAATACCCTTGATGGAGAAATGGGCATGGTATTCACTACACAATGACATTGGCTTAGAAAATCGGTGCGATTTCGGCAGCGTAACGACGTGACATAAGAACTCATAAAAAAGGTTGATGAGAGAGAAAGGGGTTCCTCATCATATTTACATGTAATGTACAGTAATGAGGTCATATATAAACATGTCCCAACAATTTAAAAGGAATTTAGATTCATGATACAAAAGTATTTCTTGAATGTAAAAGAAGAGAGAGAAGTTCCTTTCGGAATTTCGGCATAGTAACAGGTGTACATGGGAGGCATCTAATGAGAGAGAAAGGGTTATCCCATCATTAAAAAAATAAGATGGCAGTATGGGGGAGGAGTGAAACCATACCCCAACATTCATAATTGGAATTAAAAGGTCAATACAACTTAAAGAAAATTGACAAAAATGAGAAAGGAAGAAAAAACCCTTACTTGGAAGTGTGCTTCCACAGGCTAGAGAGAGGCTTGTGAGGGGATTATTGGGAGCTTGGGGCACCTTGAGAGGATTCTAGAGAGAGTAGGGCAGAGGTTGGACGAACTCCAAGGGCTTTGAGTGAGGAGGAAGTGGGAGCTTGGGTGGGTTTATATAGGAAAGGTGAGCGAATTATTTATTATTTAGGTTTGGGACCCCTTATATTAAAATAATCCAAACCAAAAACCATCCCATGGTATTTGCCCATGGTTTCTGGAAAAGGAATGTGGAAAAAAATATTTTACAAGGCCAAGGTCCGAACGTATTAAAATATTAGGGTTGCTTATGTGGAGGTGAGTCACACTTCCATGGAAATTAATTTAAAAAGGCAAAGTGTTGAATAAGTCTTGAGGGCTCCATTAATGATTTGAAAAGTCAAACAAACCCAAAACCTCATTATTTTAATGATAAAACATATATTGGCCGAACATAAGTATTATGTTATTTTATTACATCACCATAGGGTCATTATGATGTCATAAAACCCATTATATATTTAAATGGTATTTAATTTTTACCGAAAAATTTGACTGTCTCAGAAAATTATGAAAAATTCACCGTTGGATAATTTCGACATTCTGATTTCAAAAATAATATTTATTTTATCAAAATAATTTTCTAAATATGTGAATTTTCACTTTTAAAATAAAAACCGACATTTATAAAAAAATCACGTGTTTTGACAGAATTGGCTTTCAAACCTTAATAAAAATTTTAATTGCATTCATAAAACTATAAGATCATTTATATTTAATAAAAAATAATTTAATATTAATAATAATATTTTATTAAAATATTATTTAATTCAAAAATCCTTTAATTTAATAAAATATAATTCTTAATTAAATAATAACTAAAAACACGATTTGTACTTTAAAAACTATTTACAATGTATCAAAAATGACTAGAAATTATATTCATTATTATATAAAAAAATAATGTACATGAACATGGTACTACTTACTTGTTACATAACCCCTTAAAATAGCCGCATAAGACCTAAGGGTAAGGTGTGCGATGGTGACAGACTCTTGGGGCGGCTCAGATAACATCGCTCGAGTGGTAATCTCTATCAACTTCCACTTTTCCCGTAGACGATCACGTTCGAGCATGAAATAATGAAGCTCAGCTTGGGCTTGGTCAAGGGCGAAGCCCAAAGATGCCACCTCTTTTCCATGATCTGAAAAATGGGCTTCGTATGGGGCAATTCTACTGGATGAGGCCATCGCTTCCTTTGTCCGAGTAAAATTGGGTTCATTAAAGCCTTATATTTATACTACTCATGTGATCACTATTCAACAGCTATAAAAGTAACGGTCACAAATCTTAACATAAAACCAAAGAAGATGACATCTTATAAAAATGTTTTTCATAAAGAAACATTTAACTAGATCAAGAGGGATTTTCCATTAATGAAACTTTGGGTCGTTACAGAAACCTTTTCACCAGTTTCCCTGTTTAAATGCATAAAAATCATACATTCCATAACATCTTACCATGACAACTAGACTAGGAATATGGATGTAAAAAATTAATTCCTTAAAGGAAACCTTCAAGAATATGTCTATATAACACATCCATAAGGTTTTGTGGCACCAAGTGTGGACAAAATGGTTTTCAAGTTGCATAGGTACATTTATGGATTGAAGCAAGCATCCAGTTCATGCATTATTCTATTTGATAAATCCATAAAAGAATTTGGTTTCATTAAGAACGAATGTGAGACGTGTTTTTACAAAAGGTTTAATGTAAATACAATAATTATTCTAGTAGTATATGTTGACGAAATATTATTTATTAGAAACGATATACCAATTTTACAATCTGTTAAGGACTGGTTGAACAAGTGCTTCTCCATGAAAGAATTAGCTGAAGCATCCTACATTCTTGGGATTAAGATCATTCACGATAAATCTAATAAAAAACATGGACTATGTCAAAGTACATATATTTAGCAGATACTAAAGAGATTTAGTATGGAATAATCCAAGAGGGGATTGGTTCCAGTTTCCCATGGTTTACATCTTTTTAAGAAAATGTTTCTCCAAACACAATTGGGGAAGGGTAGAATGAGTAATATCCCATAATCATCATCAATAGGATCTATCATGTAAGCTATGTTATGTAATAGACTTGATGTTTCCTATGAATATAACATGGTCATTAGATATTACGAAGATCCAAGAGAACAACCATGGACTGCTGTTAAGACTATCCTCAAGTATCTAAGAAGAACTAAGGATATATTCCGGGTGTATAGAGGAGACAAGGAGTTTTTCATCATAGAGTATGATGATACTAGTTTTCATACATATCAGAATGATCTGAAGTCACAATGAGTATATGTTTTCTATCTCAACGGAGGAGATATGAGGTGGAAGAGTTCAAAGCAGAAAGTTGTCACTGATTCTATATTGGAGTATGAGTATATAAAAGCTTATGATGCAGCCAAGGAAGCTATCTGGATTTGGAAATTTGTATTTGATCTTAATGTGTTACCTATTAGTGAAGACCCTATCACATTGCGTTGTGATAATACTACAGCATCCCGAATGGCCTGAAGGACTTCATTTTTATTGATTTTTGAAAACCCCATTTTAAGGGATGAGGGGAACCCATACAATGACCGTATTCTTAGAGATTACATTGCCTGTAGGCTTAGGAGATTACATGACCCGAAGGTCTTAGGGAATTCAACTAGACTATCTATAAGGAACTGCCCCTCCCCAGCATCTTCATCATGGTAGTAGCTCTCCACATTCTCATAGTCATCTAGATAGGCTTCCCGTGCAAGCACAGGATGGCGCCAATGTCATAGAAATACCCTCTCATTCTGAAAAATCCATTTGGCTCTACTCTGGTGAGTGCACCAGCTCTGAATCCTCTTCTAGGGCTTCTCCTATTTTGTAGAGTCTGTCAGGGGAAACTGCATGTGTCCAGAAAGCCTTGAGGTCTCCCAAAGGCCTTAAAGGTGGACTGAAAGCCCTATTAACCCGAAGGCCTGGGTGGCCCGAAAGTCTTAGGGACTCCAAGCTCAAACCAGTGGCCCAAGGTGAATAGTTCTAGTTGTTACAGTACAAAAAAGTACCTACTACAGTAACTGATATAGTACCCATACAGTGTACGGTCTGCTACAGTACCACACAGTGTATAGTTCTGATACAGTACCCACACAATGTACAGTTCTGCTATAGTACCCGCAAAATGTACAGTTCTGCTACAGTACCACACAGTGTACAGTCTGCTACAGTACCACACAATACTACTATAGTCCCCTCAGAAATATGCCTCTACTTTTTTTTTGAACTTGGGTCTCATGGATGAACTTAAGGACACCTCACCAACTGGGTTGAGGCTCTTATGAAATAATACTACAGTAGTGGCTCTTGAAAAAGAGCCAAGATCACATAAAAGGAAAAATCACATAATTTAGAAGTATCACATCTTGATGGATTTTTATGAAAGGGGGTGAAGTTGTAGTGAGCAGAGTACCCATTGAAGAGAATGTGGTGGACCCCTTGACTAAAGGCCTATCATTGAAGAATCATGGATATCATGTGATACCTAGTGGAATAAATATTGTTAGTAGATGGATCTAGTGCGAGTGGGAGTCTATTAGAAATGGTTCCCTAGAACCAAAGTCTTTGTAATTTATGATATACATGTATTCCATGGATTGATATTAATAAACTCTTGATCACATCATGATTGTTCTTCTGTATGACATTTTATACGATAATTTCCTAAGAGTAGTCGTCTCACTAAAAGGTCACAATGGATCCCTACTATAATGAGAACCCCCAAATTATATAACACTATTATTGAATATGCATTCTATAGCTAGATG
The DNA here is from genome assembly GCA_963277665.1 of Viscum album. NCBI lineage: Eukaryota > Viridiplantae > Streptophyta > Magnoliopsida > Santalales > Viscaceae > Viscum > Viscum album. Next base: position 225,476 of record CAUJRU010000801.1, read on the forward strand.
TTATCATTTGAAGGGACACAAATGATACATTCTATTAGGGTTGGAGTGTAAAGAACCAGAATGTCAATGAAATTTATTTTTTAAAAAATTTTGTAATTTTACGAGTCTACAAAATCTGACAGCGTGCAATTCCAAGGCCCGTAATGCCCGAAATGATCCGTCTAAGTTTTGTTAAGCATAAGTTAATGCGTGTAAGTAGTTTTTCTGAAAAAGTAGTATAACTCTTAAATGGTTACTCAGATTATAAATCTGAGGGCACCATTGCGCTCAGGATGGCAGGTTTACACTAGGCAACTTAAGATTAGTCGGCGCGGGCCTCCTTTGAGAAAACCCAAAAAATGGCATAATTGTAAATAAAATAATAAAATAAATAATTTTATTTTTCAAATGATTATAACTCAGAAATGGTAACTCAGATTAAAAATATGAGACCACTTATAAACTATTGAGGGTATGCTTTCTTTAAATAGATACTAACTTTGGCTGGCACGTGCCACCAGGGAATGTTTGTTTTTTTCCAAAAATAAAATAATTAAGTGAAAATTATTTTATTTTAAAATTCATAACCTCTATATGGTGACTCAGATTGAAAATATGAGAGTATCATTGGGTTCATTGTGGTGTGTTTTACCTGGGCATAGCCTAACCTCGACCGGTGTGGGTCGAGGGTGAATGATAATAATTTTCCGAAATTTTTTTCGGGTACGTTCAGTAAACACACGAGCGGTGTTTTTTAACTTTTGAACCAGTGCTAAGAATTGAAATCCGAGGGCACCGTTGAACTCACAGTGCTCATATTCGCTTAAGGATAATTTCACTTTGATGACAGATGGTCGAGGGTGAAATCTAGTTTTCAGGTTTTTCATGAAAGAATAAAAAATAAAAGAGTGTGACACATTATTTTTATTTACAACACCCATGTGGGTGTTGGGAGGTGGGGTACACCAGAACAAAACCTTGTTGTGGAAGTTGGGAAGTGGGGACCACCAGATATTAACCTCGCAAGAGAGGTTATGGTGGTGGGGACCACCAGACCCTAACCTCCCATGAGAGGTAATGGTGGTGGGGACCACCCGAGTTCTAAACCTCCGAACTCCCCTCTTAATGAGGTAGAAACCTCTCAACTCCCTCATTAATGTGGAGGAGCCTCTTGAGCTTACTCTACATTAATTATTCCAACACACCACCATTATTTGTGCCAATGTAAATTAATTTACTTGACCCCTTTTTAAATTAGGTAATAGCATCGTTGGAATTTTGAAAGATTCCTAAAAAATGAACAGTCATAAATTCCACAATCATTGCATACCTCCCCCCTCTCCTTTATATATGGAGCTTGGGAGGAGGTTATGGGATGGATTCACCAAGCAACAAAGTGCTAGTAAAGTGACATGATGCCCAACACATGGAGGATTACACTCTCTAATGAAGAACGCTCCACCGACGAAGAAAGCCGATGAGGAACACCTTAGACTACGAAGAATGACCTCGAATTCAACTTTCTTCCTCGAAACTTACTCCGATGTAGGACGTGTTCATATACAATGAATCGACGTCTGCCTTCTCGCACTAACGTCAACCAACAACGGATAAGGTAAGGGATTATTGTGATTGATTTATATACCCATGTTCTTCCCTTCTAGAACACGGAACATGAATCAAATTTCTAACTACATGATCCACTTATGTTTCCTTTTGAAGGTTTTGGGAATAATCATTGTAGAAGGGTTTGATTTTCTTCATTCTAATTCTATCTTGATTTGCTTGCTATCACTCTAAATGTAGAGGGTGTTGGCCAAACTAACATGGACGACCCCTCTGCTGTTCTTCTTTGGTTTGTTCTTCAAAATGGAGGAAGGCGATAAAGGCAACGACGCTCTGACACCCGCGGCCACCACCACTTGCGGCCTCTACACCCCATGGAGCTCCGCTACCCACGGCCTTGCCACGTCGCCATGTGACACCCGTGGCCTCCGACACTCCACACCATCGCCGAACCTCCACCGTGCTGAGCTGCCGAGCCAAGTCATCGCCCTGGGACGAGCTTCCTTCACCCCCTCGTGGTGCCCCGACTAAACCATCCCGCACCCCTCACGGTGCCCCAGCCAAACCGGTCTGCGCCCCTCATGGGGCCCTCCCTCCCCCACCTCGTGGCATCCTCCATGCCGGGCTGCCCTCACGGTGCCCTTCGGGACAAACCGCCCTCACGGTGCCCTCTAGGACGAACCGCCCTCATGGTGCCCTCCGTGAAGAACCACCCTCACAGTGCCCTTTAGACCAGGCCACCCTCACGGTGCCCTCCGGGCCGAACCTCCCTTGTGGCAGATCCATCATCCCGTAGCCTGACCGCCTCCCCACGTGGCCCTCGCGGCCGTGCCAAGCCGAGCTAAGCCGCCTCATGGCCTTCGTGGCTTCCGCGGTCGCTCGTGGACCTCGTGGCCTGCCGGACCGGACCCTGTGGGCCGGGCCGAACCCAACGGGCCAGGGCGCACGGTGGGACAGGTCGACCTAGGTCAGTCTAACCGGGTCAGACTGGACCCGGGCCCACTACGACCCAATTACGCTTCTTCAGCCATAACTTTGGCACCAGACGTCCATTTGACGAACCGTTAGTGGCACTGGAAATCTTGGAGCATGACGTTCCCTTTGAGTATACCCCACTAGAGTTTCGGGTATATTTGAGATATGGTCAGGTTGGATCGTGCACAAATCCAACCGACCCCCTGGGACAAAAATTCTAATAACTCACAGACCAAATGTCTAATTGACGTGCCATCTATTACGTTGAGACACCGATAACATGGCGGATATTTTAGATACTTCTTTGTGGGACTTCTTGACAGTTGGTGTATCGAATAGTAGCTCCTAGAGTGGATCCTTTTAGTGACGACTGAGTAGAGTGCAGAGACCTAGTAGCTGGATGAGACCTGAAGACTACTGACCGTTTGACTCGGAGTGACTCTACTAGCCCAGTGGGAAGCACTTGGGTGTGGCAGTAGACCCACGGTGGAGGAGAATGCTTGGTGATGCAGCAAACCCATGGTAATCGACATGAGGAGTACCTCAGCAGGCTACGAGGGGTAGCACCTGGGAGTGGCGACAGATCCATGGTGGGGAGCGCCTCTGTGTGACGCATCAGACCCATGATACTCAACAGGAGGAGTACCTCAGCAGTCTAAGGTTTGTGGGAAGCATGCTTGGTGTCACTGCATGCCCACTACACTCGATTGAGATTGAGTTCTCCAATAGCTGAGGTTTCAATAATGTGACTGGGGATGTTACTTGATAGTACCCCTAAAATAAAATCCTGGTTGAGATGAGTTAGTAATTATGTGTTTTCCACATGATTGAGATAGATTACTTGATAACTTAGGTATATGTATGGGAATATATTTAAGTAGGGTTATCTATTGATTTCATACTCTGTGGTTTATCCTTGGTGGATTTTTGTGAGACCATAAGGGTCTTGGGGTCCCTACTATGTATCATTATACACACCCCTACACGGGATATGCCAACACCTTGTTGTGTTCGATGTAGATGACAGACAACGCTGACTGAGGCTGAGAGTACCAGGACTGGACGATACAGGGAGGTGGACCATACGACGAGTTGGTATATGGAGGAGACAGATATACATGGAGTGATGAGGAGCCTATATGTACCTACCCTTCAAGTAAGAACCTCAAAGGATGATCCAGTAGTTGTCTTCCTTTTTCTTCTATTTTATTTCATTCCATTTTACTTGTACTTTCCAGTTGGGCTTGTATTCTAGACCCTTTTTTTACTTACTGTAGTCACTTGTTTACTATATAGGTGACTTGCTTCTATATCTTGCTACATGTTTGGTTGCATGAGATTACAGGTTATAAAGGAAATGCCTTCCCAGTTTTAGAGAACACCCCTTTGGTGCTAGTCCCCAGCCCCAAGCCTATGGAAGGTAGGCTTGGGGTAGTCACGACATGGGCCCTGGGAGACGGGTCGTGACAAATTGGTATCAGAGGAGTCAGTACTACCACAAAACATAGGACTCTGATATTTTTTGTGAAGTAATAGTTTTAAGTGTAGTGAATGCAGTTTTCAGTTCCGGGAGTCCAAAATTGGTGTGGCGACCGATGTATCCATACACTAGGACCCTGACTTCTGATTTCTGACTCAGTGCATGAAAACACTGATTGCATATGTGTTTTCTTTGTGATTTCTTAATTCAGCTCACCAGGTCAGATCACCAGGTATAATCTTTTGAGAGTGTCGCATCTGTTTCTTTCAGGATGCCTTGGCACAGAAAACCAGTTAGAGTTCGAGAGTTGTATGCATTGACAGCCCACCGAGCGACGAGGCTCCGGTGTAGGGCCCTCTTGTTATGTTGGCACCATCGGGTGGTGTACCACCATAACCACCACCCGTTGGTAAGTAGATACCACCATCCACACTGGTATACAATGCATGCTGACTAAGCATGTTTCATGAGTTCCAGAAGTAGAGGCTTCTGAGGTTTCGAGGCAAGACAGATTCCCATGCAGCTGAGGGCTGGCTGGAGGTGATTTCTAGAGTTTCCCATATGGTTGAGAAACCAGTATAGAAGATGGTGATCTTAGATACTAGTATATTTTAGTGAGTGACCATGAGGATGGTCCACTTAGTGATGAGGCTTTGGTACGTTGACTATTGCTTGAGATAGTACCTTCGGATAATGTGCCAGCTATATCACTACCCATTGACCAGCAGTTACAACTAGCGGTACCGGTAAAGGACACATGTAGGCTTAGTGCCTTACATGTGTTTCAGCATTAGATACCCCTTAGGTTCTGAGGTGAGCCCGACTCATAGCCAGCTGAGGACTGGCTCGAGGAGGTGGCTAAGCGTTCTCTTGAACTTCTACAGCTTCGGAAGGATGACATGTCGGTATCTGAATATTCTTTGAGACGTACCAATCTTTCCTGGTACTTGATAAATATTATATGACTAGTGCTTCAAGGGTAGAACTTCTAAGCGAGGTGTTTTTAAGGTACATCTGAGATATCACTATTCCACTATGCATTCTTACTTATGTTAGGGTGCTAGAGAGAACCTTTGTGGTTGAATGTTCTTTGGATGAGCGAATACAACCAGTGAATCTTAGCAGTGGGAAAGTAAGAAAATGGTGCCAGTCTCAGAGACTTGGGAGGGTAAAATGTATTTAGAAGAAGAATTGTTAGGGACATATGAGTCTGTAGAGCAGCAAACGTGGAAGAAGAGCTAGGAGAGAAGCATGAGGAGGTGTACTTTTCAACATGTTACAACCACCCCCCATTTTTTTGTGGACCCTACCAGGCTCAGGGAGTTGGAGGACAGGGGAAGAGAGTAGTTGCATGCTGTCAAGTAATGTGACCCAAGGGATCTAGGAATGATTCGAGGTACATTCTATGTCTACTACTAACTTCTGTATTGATAAACATATGTACCAATCATTCCATCCTTCCATGAATCTTGTCTAGGACCTAGAGTTTCCGGTTAAACCATTGACTTGACCCTCAAGTCTAGAGATACATTTGGGAGGAGACTCGATAATCAAACTTATGACGACAGTGTGATATGACCCTTGAGGCGAGAGTTTCAGTTGGAACGTCTTGGTGGAAGTCTCGAGGCCTTACGATGCTAGTTTTGGTTTGGGCTTGACATCCGTAGTTCACACTCAGATTGACTGTATTAGGTAAAGAGGTTGTGGTTTATCTACAACTTTGAGATGAGGTTTTCCTTGGTCGGTGAAAAAGGAAACCCAGGAAGCACAAGATAAACTCATGCATAGGAGGGTGCAACAAATAAATTGTGAGTCGGCCAACCTCACCCTCGTGGTAGCAGAATTTGACTTTGAGATAGTCTATACTCTTGGGAAGGGGAACATGGTAGCATATGCACTCAACAGGAGGTCTGGCCTGCATCTGCTGAGTGATGTGACAGAGCAGCTATTCGATTTACATATATCCTTTGTGGATCAAGAAGGAGTAGCTTTTCTTCCATCTCTTACAGTCACTCCCCCACTCCTTCAGTGATTCAGGGAGGCGCAACACGGAGATGCTGACTACAACACATAACGTTCTCAAATATCCACAGGACATACACCTGATGGATTTTCTAAAGGTGGGTAGCATTTATTTCTCTTTAGGGGACGTAGCATGGTACCAGTGTAACTTCAAGAGGAAGTGTTGAGGATGTTCCACACATCCACTCTAGCGGTATATCCAAGAGTGGAGAAGATGTACGAGGACCTCCGATGATAGTACTGGTGTCCAGAAATGAAGAAAGTACTTGTAGAGTTTGACTCTCTATGCCTCACTTGTCAGCAGGAGAAGGCGGAGCATCAGGTACCAGTAGGCTTGGTTCAGCCGTTAGAGGTCCCAGAGTGGAAGTGGGATGGGATATCCATAGATTTCATTATTGGACTTCCACATACATCCAGGGGTCATGAATCGATTTGGGTGATCATCGACCGACTCACCAAGTCATCCCACATCCTACAGATCAAAGAACTTGGTTCAGTATAGAGTTTGGGATACCTCTATATGAAATAGATTGTGTGGTTACATGGAGTAACCTCGACAATAATTTCTGATCGCGATGCACATTTTACTTCCCATTTATAGAAGGGGTTGTAGGAGGCTTTCGGGACGCAACTTCATTTGAGCACTGCTTCCATCCTCAAATGGATGGTCAGACTGAGCGGACCATTCAGACCCTTGAGGTCATTCTACATGCTTGTGTCCTTGACTTCAGTCGTAGCTGGGAGGATCAATTACCTTTGGTGGAGTTTGCATACAACAACATCTATCACTCCACCATAGGGATGTCACCTTTTGAGGCGTCGTATGAGTGACCTTGCAGATCAACTTTGTGCTGGACTGACCCAGGGGAGTCAGAACTCGTGGGACCAGAGATGGTACAGGCTACTACAAAGAATGTGCAGATCATCTAGGAGTAGATGAATACTACATAGAGTGGGCATAAGTTATATGCTGACAGAAGACGAAGACCTATGGAGTTCGAGGATGGCGACGAAATCTTCTTACGGGTCTCACCCCAAAGTGGTCAACGAAGATTTGGCTGAGGCAACAAGTTATCTCTGAGATTCATCGGACCTTTTTAGTTCCTTAGTAGAGTTGGTGATGTGGTTACCACTTAGCTCTTCCACCTCAGCTGCACCTGGTGCACGACGTCTTCCACGTATCCCAGTTGAGGAGATACGTGCACAACCCTTCTCATGTCATCGACCACAGAGAGTTGGATGTCGATGATGGGGTGACTTTTATGGAGGTTCCAGTAGAGATTGAGGATTTATAAGAGTGGTTACTTAAGGGATGGTTGATATATCTAGTGCGTGTTCGTTGGCAGCACAGGAACCTACCTGAGATCACATGGGAGCGGGAGGCTCAGATTCTTGTTCAGTACCGCCACTTGTTTACCTAGATGAGTTGTGGTTTACGGGGATGTAGAGCCCTGAGGTGGGGAGAATTTAAATAACCATAATTTCCATGACTTTTTTTTAAATAAATGGGAATTCTATGAGTCTGTGAAATCTGACAGCATGTGATTCGGATGCCCAGAGTGCCCAGAATAATCTGTCGAAGTTTTGTTAAGCTTAAGTTAATGCGCCTAAGGAGTTTTCCTAAAAAATAAAAATAAATCTTAAAAGGTTACTCGGATCAGAAATTAGAGGTCACCGTTATGCTTAGGATGGCGAGTTTACCCTAGGCGGGACTTAAGATTAGTTGGCACGGGCCTCCTGTGAGAAAACCCGAAAATGACATAATCATAAATAAAATAATTAAATAAATTATTTTATTTTTAAAATGATTATAACTCAAAAACATTAACTTAGATTAAAAATACTAGAACACCGCTAAAATTGTGAGGGTATGCTTTCATTAAGCAGATACTAACCTTGGCTGGCGCGGGCCACCATAGAAAGTTAGTTTTTGGCTACAAATAAAATAATTAAGTGAAAATTAATTTATTGTAAAATTAATAACTTCTAAATGGTAACTTGGATTGAAAATATGAGAGTATCATTGGGTTTGTTGTGGAATGTTTCACCTCGAAAGAGCCTAACCTTGACCGGCACGGGTCTAGGGTGACTGATAATAATTTTCGGAAATTTTTTTCATGTATGTTCAGTAAACACGTGAGCGGAATTTTGTAACTTTTGAACTGGTGCTCGAAATTGAAATCTGAGGGCACCGTTGAAATCGAAGCGCTGGTATTCACTTAAGTAGACATTCACCTCGATGACAGATGGTCAAGGGTGAAAGTTAGTTTTTTTGTTTTTTATGAAAGAATAAAAAATAAAAAATAAAAGTGTGTGAAGCTTTATTTTTATTTGCAACACCCATGTGGGTGTTAGGAGGTGGGGTCCACATGAAATAAACCTCCTTGTGGAAGTTTGGAAGTGGGGACCACCAAACCTTAACCTCCAATGAGAGGTTATGATGGTGGGGAACACCATACCCTAACCTCCCATGAGAGGTTATGGTGGTGGGGACCACCCGAGGCCTACACCTTCCAACTACCCTCTTAATGAGGGAGAAACCTCTCAACTCCCCCATTAATGTGGATGAGCCTCTTGAGATTCCTCCACATTAATTATGCTAACACACCACCATTATTTGTGCCAATGTAAATTAACTGTCTTGAACCTTTTTTAAATTAAGTAACTACGTCATTGGAATTTAGGAGGGTTTCTAATAAATGAACTGTCATAAATTCCATGATCATTACATACCTCCCCCCCTCTTATATATATATGGATCTTGGGAGGAGGTTTTGGGATGACTTCACCAAGAGAAGAAGCACTGGTAAAGTGACGCGATGGCCAACACTTGGGGGATTATGCTCTCCCATGAAGAATGCTCCACCGACTAAGAATGCTAACCAGGAACACCTTTGACTACAAAGAACGACCTCGACTTCAACTTTTTTCCTCAAAACTTCCTCTGATGTAGGACATGTTTGTCTACAACGAATCGACATCTGGATTCTCGCACTAACGTCAACCAACAACGAACAAGGTAGGGGATTATTGTGATTTATTTATATACCCATGTTCTTCCCTTCTAGAACAAGGAAAGAAAATAAACTTTCTAACTAGTTGATCTGCATATGTTTCCTTTTGTAGATTTTGGGAATAATCATTGCTGAAGGTTTTTATGTTCTTTATTCTTATTCTATGTTGAGCTGCTTGCTATCACTCTAAACATGGAGGGTGCGGGCCAAACTAACATGGCCCGACCCCTCCGTAGTTCTTCTTTGGCGTGTTCTTTGAAATTGATGAAGGCGACAAAGGCATCAACGCTCCACCACCCACAGCCACCGCCGCCCGCGACCTCTGCGCCCCACGGTGCTCTGCCACCCGCGGCCTTGTTGCGTCACCATGTGGCACCCGCGACCTCCTCCGCTCCATGATGATGCCGAACGGCCACTGTGCCGAGCCACTGAGCCAAGCTACTGCCCCAGGACGAGCCACCTTCGTCCCCTCACAGTGCCCTGGCCAAACCGGACCATGCCCCTCACGACGCACTAGCTGAACTGGCCCGCGCCCCTCATGGTGCCCCGATCGGACCGACCCGCACCCCTTGCGGCACCCTGACTGGACTAGACCGCGCCCCTCACGACGCCCCGACCGGACCGGCCCACGCACCTCGCGGTGCCCCGGCCCAACCGGCCTGCACCCCTCACGATGGCCTCTCGGCCGACCCGCCCCCCTACGACGCCCTCCGAGCCGGGCCTTCCTCATGGTGCCCTTCGGGCCGAACCACCCTAACAACGCCCCTCGCTGTTGGTCCGCCGTCTCACGACCAGACCGCCTCCCCCTCGCGGCCTTCGCGGCTGTGCCGAGCCGAGCTGAGCCGGCTCGTGGCCTTCGCAGCTTTCGTGGCCCCTCGTGTCCCTTGCACCCTTTGCGACTTCTACAGCCCCTCACGGACCTCGCGTCCTACTGGACCAGACCCTGTGGGCTGGACCAAACCCAATTTTCTGGGTCAATCCGACTGGGTCAGATCGGACCCAGGCCCACTACGACTCATTTATGCTCCTTTGGCCATATTTTTGTCACTTGATGTCCATTTGATGATCCGTCAGTGACGCTGAAAATATTGGAGCATGATGGTCTCTTTGAGTATACCCCACTGGAGCTTGGGTGTAGTTGGGATACAGTTTGGTTGGATCGTGCATGAATCAAACCGGGCCCCCGGGACAAAAAGGCTAATAACTCACAGACCGGACATCCGATTGATGTGCTGTCTATTGAGTTGAGACCCATTTGACGTGGCAGATCTTTTAGATACTTCTTCATAAGAGTTCGTGATAGTTGGAGTATTGACCAGTAGCTCGTGGAGCGGATCCTTCCAGTAACGAGCGAGCTGAGTGCAGAGACCTTGTAGCTGGCTGGGACCTGACTACTACTGACCATTTGACTCAGAGTGGCTCTACTAGCCCAGTGGGGAGTTCCTAGGTGTGGCGGCAGACCCACAGTGGAGGAGCATGCTTGGTGACGTGGAAAACCCATGGTACTCGATAGAAGGAGTACCTCAGAAGGCTACGAGGGGGAGCACCTGGGTGTGGCGGCAGACCCGTGGTGGGGAGCGCCTATGTGTGACACAGTAGACCCATGATACTCGACATGAGGAGTACCTCAATATTCCAAGGTTAGTGGGAAGCGCGCTTGGTGTCACAACATGCCCACTGTACTTGATTGAATAAGAGTTCTCCAGGAGCTGAGGCTTCGATAATGTGACTAGGGATGTTACTTGATACTACCCCTAAAATACAATCCTGGTTGATCTAAGTTAGTACTTTTGTGTTTTCCTCATGATTGAGATAAATTACTTGATAACTTAGGTATATGTTTGGGAATATACCATATTAGGGTTATCTGTTGATTTCATACTTTGTGGTTTATCCTTGGTGGATTTTTGTGAGACCTTGAGGGTCTCGAGGTCCCAATTGAGTATTGTTATACTCACCCCTACACAGGCTATGTCCACACCTTGTTGTGTTGGATACAGATGACAGACAACACTGATTGAGGCTGAGAGTACCAAGATTGGACGATACCGGGAGGTGGAACATATGGCGAGTCGGTACACAGAGGAGACGAACAAATGTGGGGTGATGAGGAGGTGGTCTATACCTACCCTTTAGGTAGGAACCTTGGAGGACGTTCCATTAGTTGTCTTCCTTTTTATTCAGTTGTATTGCATTCCAGTTGTATTTTTACTTTCCAGTTGGGATTGTATTCTGGCCCCATTTTACTTACTATACTCACTTGTTTACTATATAGTTGACTTGCTTCTGTATCTTGTTATGTGTTTGATTGCGTGAGATTACAATTTATAAAGGAAATGCATTCCTTGATTTAGGGAATACACCTTTGCTGCTAGTCGCCATCACCTAGCTTATGGAAGGCGGGCTTGGGGTAGTCACAGCACGGGCCCTAGGGTACGGGTCGTGACATGGAGACTAATAGGACTTTTAGGAACCTTCTCTTGGTGTACTCCCTTGTTAATTTCTTGGAGGATATTATGAGAACGAGACCTGACAGTTGGAAATCCACATTTGTAAGTGTCATTGGATGTTCCTATCTACAGACTTGTGTATTGGTCTTTAGACATTAATATTATTATTAATGGTTATTATGACTAGAAAAGTTACATTTATTGGTGAAAAATATGACAACATATGTTCGTGGAACGATATGATATGTTGGGTGCATCATGAGTAATACTACATTAATGCATAATTCAAGAAAGGATTTGTCCCTTCTATTCCATAATTGAAGTTTATATCTTAGGCCTTTTGATATAACGGATATAACCTAAATAAATCCATGATCATGGAGTTCTATTGGAAAGTTCAATTTCTAAAAATTCAAAGAATGAGAAATCAAGTGCATGGGTTGATGGAACTTGCATGCAACCCTGTAGATTGGTGGTATCGAGACAAAGGGATTATATTTTACAATAAGCATTTGTATGAGGTGGCATGTTGTTGAGGCATTAAATTATTTCTTTATGGGTGAATTGGAATGTTTCTAGATTCTATCCTTGGACTTTAGAATACTCCACCTAATGCTACTAAGAAAGAGGCCTAGAAGGTCATACACTAAGTGTATCATGTATCTCAGTTAAATAATATATTATTTGTTATTTACCAAGTTGAATAAATATTTTTCTTGGTTGTGGTTTAAAAATTATTCATGTATTACTAATCACATTTATTTCGACACTAATTATTCTCGAGAATATATAGTGGGTGGAATAATTAATAAATATTTATTTTATATTTAGTGAATATAATATTTATATATTTATTGGCGAATAATGTAGTGATATTTATTTAATAAATAAATATTAATTATTCAAGGTTCAATAAATATGTTGGAGGATTGGTGGACCAAGTTAATGGTCCAATGAAAAATAATAATGTTGAATATTGTTTTATTGAATAATATTTAATCATAACTCACAAGATAAGAGCATGTCAAGAAATAATAATGTTTCTATTATTATTTGACATGAGAGTTTCTCTAGGATTAATAAAATAATTAAGGAAATTGTAAAAATTATTTATTATTACCCTAGTGAATCAAATACCCTAATATATTATTCTTTTATTATCCAAGTTCTAGGAAAGAGACATTGAGGGATTGTGCACAAAGAATTGGAGAAAATATATCAAGCCTAGCGAGTTAATCCCTCACCAAGAACTCTCTCAAGAATGAGAGAGATACCCATCCATTAGATCAAGGTTAATTCTTTTGAAACAGTTCTCAAGGCGTTAAAAGGCAGACATCGCAAACACAAGGATCTTCTATGCTAGCACTCAGAGACTTATTCGGAAATGTCTGGAGATATGTGGAACACCTATGGATCACCACTAGAGGAATCATACACTTGGATTTTACAGCATAATGGCGGAACACTGTAGATCTATTGTCGAACACATCAATGGGGAAAGAATCAACTTGGAGTTAATTATAAATAAAATTTGTTGATCATATATCTTGGTTCTAGGTTTCTATTCCTTGTCTAAATCCTTGATTCAATTTCATGGATACTGGAGTTTATCATCGCATTTTTCCTGGACTGTTCATTGAACATGTAAAAAATAAAATATGGGAACCATCCCTCCCTTGCTTCCACTGCTCCTGGAACCTACACCTTCTGCATGGCTTAGTAGGGTGATAGTGGAATTTGGATACCCAATCATGTGATGGTGAGACTTTTCCATGGACAGAGTTTGAGAACCTTTTCATAGAGGAGTTCTCATCCTATAATCTACGATATATGAATGCGCATGATCTTATACAACTTTGATAGGATAACATGTCGGTATTAGAGTATTCAACAAGGTATACCAACCGTTCCAAGTACTCGATGGATGTGATACATGACTAGTGCTTCAGGGATCATACCTTCGAGAAAGGTACGTGTAGGGACATCCGAGCCAACACTAGCCATATTTTCATTCCTAACTACACTAGGGTGATAGAGAGAACCTTTGTGGTCAATATTTCCTTGGTTGAATAGATAAAACCAATGATAGTCAGTAGTAGGAAAGTAGGAGAAGAAGGATCTGTAAGGTGGAAAACATAGAAGATGGGATGGAAGAACAGAATAAGGTGGTTGATATTTCTTCATGTTACCACCACCACCCATGGGTGGTGCACACTAGGCCTAGAGAACATGAGGACAAGGGAGGGGACAACTACATGAGAAAGAGGCTTATAACCCAAAGGCTTCTGGAATAGTTCGAGGTACGATATGGTCCTTTTATAATTTAGTTGAAGTATTGATAGATATAGGTAATAGTCATTATTTTATTTCCACAAATATTGTTTGAGGCTCAGAAATTTTGATGGGACTATTGAATCAACCCTTATGTTTGGAGACTCCTATGGGAGTTTATTCGATGAACACACACACTAGTGTCGATAGTGTGTCCTGACTCTTAGAGGTGAGAGTTCTAGTTGGGATCTCTTAGTAATGGTTTAGAGGCCTTACGATGTCAATATTGGTATAGAATGGTTACCTTAAGTTCCTGAGATGATGGAATGTATTAGTCAAAGAATGTAGTGTTTCTATAGTGGTGGAATGAGGTTTTCCTTGTTGGTGAAAAGGAAACCCAAACATCACAGAATGGACTCGCAGAAAGAAGGGTGAAACCGATTTCTCATCAATTGGATAGCCTGACCCATGATGAAGTGGTCATTATGAGTCCTTAGTTTCCAGTAGTGGTGGTATAGTGGAATTGTATACAACGAAGGTTGATATAGAAGTGTTGGTTAGAGTTCCACATGGGCAATGACTTTATTATAGGGATATAAAAATTTATTTTGGATACATTTTTCGTACTTCTATGATAACTTTCATTTTTTAATGAATAGTGAAAAATACATCATTTTAATACAAAACTGTTTTTTAGTCTCATTTATTTATATAGTTATATTGTCCTTTTAATTTTTTTAAAGTGTAATTGGATTTTATTTTTATCACTTAGTCCAATTTTGACCATTGGAAGTAATTTTACTTTTAAATTGGACATTAGAACATGTCAACCTTTTGACAATTATTACTTCTTAAAAACCTGTTTTTTTGCTTGACAATGGGAATTAATTTTAAATTAATTAATTCAAATTATGTGTTTTGAATTTTGAAAAATTGATTACATATTTGTAATCAAGAGTTACAAATTGTGTAAATATGTACCTTATATTTTTATACATTATGAATATTAACTTAGTAAATATTTTATTTACCATGGTTAAAGGGAAAATCTGATAAATAAGGGTAAAAAGTAATGTTATAATAATGTTAAACTACCCTAACACATGTCATAACCCAATTTTATGATATATTTTAAAACACGGGAATACTTGGGTAGATTTTTTTATCCTATGGAGTCACTTGTGTGTGAAAATGACATTTAACTACTTTTAATTTAATGTTAAGGAAAATATACCCAAAGCATGTATCTTTTAGTAAAACAATTTTTATATGGGGTTATATAATTTATTCATTTGACTATAAATAGTCATTAGAAATATAAAAATATTTCTTATATCTTTATATTTTATTTATATTTTTTAGACATTAGATAAATATATTTATTTATGACACAACTATGATACAATGATTACCTCATTAATGAAAGATTCAAATAAATATAGGTATAAATATTAAAACAAATGTAATTTGAACATTTTTATTACATAAAAGAATTTGTAGAATTCAATTGACATATTAGGGATGATTTAAATCCTTTTTTATAAGGAATAAGGTTTTTATAACTTTAACAAAAATCAATTACTAATTAGTGTCAAAATTGACATACATGAGTTTAAAAAAAACTATATTATTAAATTATATAATATTACTAAAAATATCATATTCGGTAAAAGGACTTAAATAATGTTATATATGTCATTAATGAACCACTTTAGGTTCTATTTTAATTTTATAGTAACTATATTAACCATGTAGTATAAAAATACAAGACGACGTGGTAATAGTCAAACTAGTTAACTAAGAGGTAAATCTAAAAGATAAGGTTAATATGGGTACCTAAACTTGTCTAAAACCTATTGGTTGAGATTATTTAGACTCATATCAACCTTATACTAGAAATAAATACATTATGAGCTATTAGAAACCGAAAAAAAGTTTATAATAAATTAATATTTCAATATTTTCTTAAAGTACCCCTCACCTCTCTTATAAAAGGGTACTTCACCTTCTCTTAAATTCACACCTCCAAAGCCATTTTTCTAGCCCAAAACCTACCCAAAACTCCTACCAACTACCCTCACCTCAACATATAGGAATTAATTTGATCAAAATGCCATCCTAAGAATCCCTCCTGTTCAAATAAAAAAGAAGCACCTAAAGAAGAGGTAATTATTTCATCACCTCTTTCAAAATTGTTTTCTTCTTCCACTTAATATTTCTTTGTTGTTTTGATATCTATAGTACCTTATACATAATAAGATGTTATTATAAATATTTTACAACCATATTCATTATTATATCCATCCTATTAATGAAAAATTTACCATATGTGCGTACGTACGGCTTACCGTCTCCACGTCTTGGAGTAGTTTGTTATTCACCACTTCATTTTTTAGATGGGTATAATAATGAGTATAATTGATGTAAATAATAAATATAATATGTTAATGATTATTTATATATTATATACCATCCAATTACATAATATTTCACCATCAATAGAATGATATTTTTTCCCATGCGTACGTACGACTTACCATCTCCACGATGCGATGAGATTAATTCTTCACTTTAACCATCCAAGAATGATTATAAAAAATATATTATTCATAATAATGAAATATAAGACATAATAAGTCTTCTAGAATGATATATATATATATATATATATACATACATGTCTGCACATACATGTCACTCACTTACTTCCATTCAATAAGATAAGAAAACGGAAATAGCGTTCATGCGTACGTAAGACCTACCACCTCCATGAACAGTGAATTCCATTTTAAATATCTATCTATTATATATATTTATATTATGAATATATATGATATAAAAATCATATTATACATTCTATAAGTAAATAATGATCTATGTAATATGATCAATAATAACAAGTCAAAACACGTACAATAAACATGGCGATATTACCCAAAATGTTGCATTAACTTGGAATTCTTAACAAATGGGAAATATAAAGTCATAAAAAATCATATATGATATCATAAATATTATTATGAATCTGATATATGTTAATAATATTTTTAAAAACATTATCTAGGAGTTTTAGAGTCATACGGAGAGTATCAGTCTTAAGGTAAGGGTTAATTCCACAATCTCATTATTATTAGAGATTGTTTATTTGTAATTATTTATTGGGAAATATTTATCATCCATGACCATGTTTCATAAAAATGTTTTTAAAAAGAATATTTTAAGGTTTTATGGAAGGGTCTCTTTAACTATATCATTATTTTAAATGTTTCAAAGTTTTATTTTTCTATATATATTTAATTAATGTCCTTGTTTTCAAAATGAATTTAATGATTTATTTATATGGACATGATTATTTTAAAATGATAATTCCTTTAAAAAGTTTCAAAGTGGTATGGTAAAATTTGATTAAAAAATATATTTTAAATTAATTCCTGTAAATATTTTGTGACTTTTAAATGATTTCATGAAAAAAGGATATTTCTCTCAAAGAGTTTTACCGAACATTTTCAACCATGTCAACATCTTTTAATAGATACTATTCCTGATTGAGGTTTATTTATTATAATAAAATCTTCCATATTATATTGAATGAGTGATGATATTTTTGACTGTGGATATACTATTTTTATTCCATTCATGGTTTATGGTTAATTTTTTGACATTAAGTATGCTAGTTTTAATACGAATGTTTATGTTATGATTCATTTTTTTCATATGAGGAATGTATTAGACTTTGTAAGTGACGGGTGAGGCCTGCTATAACACTTCAATGCATTGGTATGTCTCATGAGATAAACTAGTTTTTTTGGAAAAAAATATTTTATAGAATATTTGTGATTTGTATTGGCAAAAGGCCTTGATATAGTAGTTATTATATCAAACATTATGTATTCCCTTATTCTGAAATTAGTTATTACATATGATTATTCGACTAGTAAAATATCAATTTGTATGTTTATATGATAATATTTGATTTATTTTTATGAAATTATGTTCATGTTTGTTGTTTAAAAGGATGATTTTTTATTATACATATTTCATTAAATGTTTATAGCTTTTTCTGAATTATTTACCATTACTGAGCATCTAAGCTCACCCATTCCTTATGTTTTATTTTCCCAAGATTCCAAAATGTGTATTATGATTGTTATGAAGGGTTAAGATAGGGTAATAATGGTGTTATAAAAGGATTATCTATGTTGTATTTTATGTTAGAAATTGTAATTTTATGTTCTTTTATGTAATCTATTTTCTAAGACTGCTAAACCGATCGGTCCTTCGGGACACGATTCCCTGCAATCATTCCTATGTATTAAAATAATGCAATGGCTCTAGGTAAATGGGGTCAGGGAATTACAGTTGGTATCAGAGGAATATTAGAAACAACCATGGAAATATATTTAGAAAACTAAGATTAGGGATCATAACACCAAGATAGAATTTAAGGATAAGTATAGAAGACCCCCATAGAATTTTGGTAAAGTAGAGATTATGTGGATATTAAAAGAAGTACATCCCTGTCTAGATTATATATATGAAAGTAGTTATGGAACAGATGTACCATGTGGTGAAAACTCCGACAAGGTGTTTCACGCTTGACTCGGGGTAACCTGGTACACGACAACGGGCCTTACTACACACCTGGTTTGACACTCCCAGGGGATATTCTTTGGATAATTATTTTTTCTTTAAAAACCATTACGAAGGATTTATGAGTAAATATTTCTTCAAAGGAACCATATTTATGAATTATATAAGTATAAAATTTTCAATTTATGTTAATTATTTTACTAGTTTGGAATTATGAATTATGATTCATAACATAATCTAGTGTATGAAATTGTTTAGAAATGGAGCCTAGTGTAAGAAATGGAAATCATATCAACGCATGTAATCCATGTAGGGATTTCCCTCCCATTCAAGATAATGATAGTGTATCTAGTGTCACAACTGGTACTGAACAACTTATAACCATACTGGGACAACTAAATCAGGTTATGAATAATAACCTTACTCGTATGGAGCATCCTGATCAACAACATGGAGGATCAATGTTAGATCACTTCATGAGACAACATCCTAAAAAATTCAATGGGAATACAAATCCTTTTATAGCAGAGCAGTGGATACGTTCCTTAGAGAAATTATTTTTTTTGGAAGTAATGAATGGTAAAAGTTGGTCATGGATGTTTATCATTACTTAGGAGATGTGAATCAATGGTGGTTATTAATTCAAAACACAAAAGATGATGAAGAAGTAGGAAATATGGAATGGGGGGAGTTTAAAGAACTCTTTCTAGTGAAATAAATTCCTTGTGAACATCAATATGATATGGAAAGAAAATTTCAAATCCTGAGGAAAAAGGAGGATGAGAATTTTGAAAAGTATGAGGCTAACTTTAGAAGGTTAGAAAGGCTTTCTACATACTACATACGTAACCCAAGAAGTAAGATTAATCTATTATTTTATGGGTTAAAAGAATTTCTATGATGGGAATTGGTCTCACAATATTTCTCATTGTATGAAGATATATTCATGTGTGCTGTCAAGAAAAAAAGGAATTATCTAAGTCTTATGACATTAAAGTAAAGAAAGAGAAGAAGATAACAATGGAGCAAGAGACAGATAAAGGGAAAGGGGGAAAGAAGGATTTTCCCTTATGTGATAATTGTGGTAAGAAACACCATGGTAATTGCTTAAAAAATGAGAGTTTGCTACAAATGTAGTGAATAAGGTCACCAGGCTCGAAATAGTAATGGAAAGAAAGAATCTGTGAAATGTTATAATTGTAAAGATATGATACATTATGAAAATGATTGTCTAAAGTTTCAAGGAAATATATCTCATAAAAAGAAAATGGATCAAGGTCAAGATTATTATGTTACTATAGTCGAAATGGAATAATTAATGTATTTTTGTTTTCAGATTCAAGAATTATGTTTTGGTTATAATAAGAATGTGATATATATAAGGATTTTACTTCAGTAATTTATGTTTTCATTAAGGTTTTAATATTATAAAGGTAACCATATTTTCATTATATAAGGGGAACTTTATGTTGTTTTGGGAATCTGATGTTACAATAGATTTTGGAATTTCAGAGGCCTTTTAGAGAGAGTTTGGACAAAAATATTTTGGATAACACTACAGGTTAGAATGGATTAAGTTTAACTTTTCATATTATTATTTAAGGTTAAAAAATTTCTTAATATTATTTACAGAATGTTATAATACTATAGTTTTAGAAAAAGGACAAACAACAGATCGGGCGATAACCCATCACGTCGGACGAAACTGTGAGAATCAAACCCACAATTGAAGTGCAATAAGGATTTATCACCTACCACTAGCCTACATGAAGTCCTGGTTATTATAAAATAGTTTTATTCATTTCAATGTTATATATTTATATATTTAAATTTATACGATTGAGATGAATATAATATTTTTGAGTTTTATCTTTTGAAGAGAAAGATGAGTTTGTGGTAGAAATTAGTTAAAGGATAAAACTCAACATGTAAATTAAGTGTTCTTATTTTTGTTCTTAGTCTATGAATTAAATTAATTCTAAAAAACATGGAAAATTATCCCAAAACCAAAATAATTATCCATGTACTTTCTTTTGCGATGAATCAAATGGTCTCTTAAATCATCACAAATTTATAACTCTACAATTATTAACTTTATCTTGATCATGTTATCTATCAATATCCTTCAAAACATGATGGATTTTCTTCTCTTACATATCCATGTTTTCGTATATGGAACCCTAGAACGTGTTATTTCTGGTAACCTTCATACATACCATTCTTTATTTTAGAATAGAGGCCTCATTAATCCATTTTATGATGTAGGATTTCAACAAATATATTTTGAAATGTCAAAACCCTTGTTTTCTATATTGAGTTTAAATTGATAGGACACAATTTATTTAAGGAGGGGATAATGTAACACCCCAGGAATCCACAATACACTTCCTTTTTAAATAATTCACTATCATGTGATGTACGTAACAATGAGTTCAAGCGCACCACAAACTATCAAAATACTAGTTAAAAAAATGGTTATAAATAATATTAAGCAAATTTTAAATTTTATATGTATCCAATATACTTTAAACATTCATATTTTATGTTTCTTAGACATAATATAAGAACAAATTCAATTTTTTAGATAAAAGAAGTATTTCTAAAAAATACAGTTTCCCACCTTTTAATGGTGAACCATTTTTTAAATCCAATATTTGACAATCTTATATATTAAATTTGACTAAATTAAATTCTTATTTATAAGAGGGACATTACAATTTAGTTTTGATAAATGTTTGGTACTTTTTTGATAACTTTCATTTTTTTAAGTAATAGTGAAAAATAATGCATTTTAATTCAAAACTACTTTTTAATCTAATTTATTTATATAGTAATATTATCCTTTTAATTGGGTTTAAAGTATAATTGGATTATATTTTTATCAATTAATTCAATTTTGGTCATAGGATGTAATTTTAGTTTTAAATTGGACAAAATCACATGTTAATATTTTGATTGTTATTACTTCTTAAAAACCAACTTTTTGGTTTGACAATGGAAATTAATTTTAAATTAATTACTGCAACTTATGTGTTTGAATTTGGAAAAATTGATTCCATATTTGTAACCAAGAGGTCAAAATTTTGTAAATGGGTACCTTTTATTTTTGGACATTATGAATAGTATCTTCAGTAAATATTTTATTTACCATGGTTAAAGGGTAAATCTGGTAAATAAGGGTAAAAAATAATAATATAATAATATTAAACTACTCTAACACATGTACTAACCCTATTGGATTAAATATTTCTGACCATGGGTATCCTTGGGTCGATTTTAGGACCCCATGGAGTGACTTGTGTGTGAAAATGACATTTAATTACTTTTAATTTAATGTTAAGGAAAATATACCCTAATCATGTATCTTTTTCTAAAAAGAATTTTATATGGGCTTATATAATTGAAATATTATATTATAAATAGTAATTAGAAATATAAAAATATTTATTAAATCATGATATTTTATTTATAATTTTTTGACATTATATAAATATATTTATTTATGACACAATTATGATGCCCTGATGACCTCATTAATGAAAGATTCAAATAAATAAATAAATATTAAAATAAATGTAATTTGAACATTTTTATTCAATAAAAGAATTTTATGGATTTTATTGACATATTTGGGATGATTAAATGCATTTTTTTTCTAAGGAATCAATTTAAAATGACTTTAACAAAAATCAATTACTAAAAGTGTCAAAATTGACATAATGAGTTTTTAAAACAAATACTATATTATTAAAGAATATAATAATTCTAAAAATATAAGATTCAAATAAAAGGCTTAGATAATGTTTTATATGTCATTAATTAACCACTTAGGTTCTCTTTGAATATTATAGTAACTATATTAACCATTTAGTATAGAAATACAAGAAAACACGGTAAACGATAAACTATTTATCTAAGAGTTAAATCTATAATATCAGGTTAATATGGTGACATAAACAATTATAAATCCTATTTTTTAGAGTATTTAGACTCATACTCACTTTATTCTCAAAATATATCCATTTTAATCTATTAGAAACTGAATACAATTTTATAATAAATTAATATTTCAACCATTTCCTAAAGTACCCCTCACCTTTCTTATAAAACGATACTTCCCCTTCTCTTAAATTCACACCTCCAAAGCCATTTTTCTTGGAAAAAACCTTCCCAAACCTCCTCCAAACTACCCTAAATTTAACCTAGAGGCCTTAATTTTATCATAAATTCAACTTATAGAGCAGTTTTGTTCAAATCAAAAGGAATCACCTAAAGAAGAGGTAATTATTTCATCACCTCTTTCAAAGTAATTTTCTTCTTCCACTTCCTATTTCTTTGTTGATTAGATACTAAAATAATAAATCCAATACCTTATATATACTGAGATATTATTATAAATATGGTACAACTATATTCATTATTATATCCATCCAATGAATGAAGAAGTCACCATATGTGCATACATACAACTTATCGTCTCCACGTCGTGGTGGAGTTTGTTATTCACCACATCATTATTTAGATGGGTATAATAATGAGTATAATTGATGTAAATAATAAATAAATTTTTTTAATGATTATATATATAATATAACATCAAATTACATATTATTTCACTATCAATAGAATTTCATTGTCGCTCGTGCGTACGTATGACTTGCCGTCTCCACGATGCAATGAGATTCATTATTCACTTTAACCATCCAAGATTGATTAAAAAAATTATTATTCATAATTATGAAATATATGACATAATAAGTCTACTATAATTATATATATGTATATATATGTATGTAGATATATGTCACTCACTTCCATTCAATACGATAAGAAAACAGAAACAACATTAATGCGTACGTACGACTTACTGTCTCCATGAACGGTGTATTCCATTTTATGTATCTATATATTATATATATTCATATTATGAATATATATGATATATAAATAATATTATACATTATAAAAGTAATTAAATCATTATCTATGTAATATGATCAAGAATAACAAGTCATAACACGTAAGATAAACAAAGAGATATTGCCCAAAGTGTTGTTATAACATGGAATTGTTAAAAAATGGGTAATATAAAGTCATAAAATAATAATATATCATATCATAAATATTATTATGATTCTTATATAAGTAAATAATATGTTTAAAAATATTATACAGGAGTTTTAGTGTCGTACGGAGAGTATCAGACTTAAGGTAAGGGTTAATTCCTCAATCTCATTGTTATCCATGATTATTTATGTGTAAGTATTTACTGGTACATATTTATCATCCATGTACATGTTTCATAAAAATGTTTTCAAAATTAATATATTAATGTTTTTTTATAAGGGACTTTTAACTATATCATCATTTTAACGGTTTCAATGATTTATTTTTCTAAATCTATTTAAATAATGTCCATGTTTTCAAAATGATTTTAAGGATTTATTTATATGGACATGATTGTTTTTAAATGATAATTCATTTCAAAATATTCAAAGTGATATGAGAAAATTTGATTCAAAAATATATTTTAAATGAAATCCTTTATAAATTTTGTGACTTTTAAATAATTTCATGAAAAAAAGGATATTTCTCTCAAAGAGTTTCACTGATCATTTTCAACTATATCAACATATTTTACTAGATATTATTATTGATTGAGGTTTATTTATTATAATAAAATATTCCATATTTTATTGAATGAGTTATCATATGTTTCAGTATGGATGTGCTATTTTTATACCATTCATGGTTTATGATTAAAATATGGAAATTTCGTATGCTAGTTTTAATACGAGTATTTAAGTTATGATTCAATCTTTTCATATGAGGAATGCATTGGACATAGTAACCGATGTGTGTGGCCCGCTATAGACCCTCGATGCATCGGTAGGTCTCATGAGACAAACTGCTGTCCTTGAACAGGGATTTGACAGAATATTTGTGAATTTTCATGGCATAAGGCCTTGAAATAGTAGTTATTATGTCCAAAATTATGCATTACCTCATTATGAAATTAGTTATTACATGTGATTATTTGAATAGTAGAATATCCATGTGCATGTTTATTTTGTAATATTTGATTTATTTTTCAATATTATGTTCATGTTTATTGTTTAAAAGGCTGTAGTTTTTATTATACTTGTTTCCTTAAAAGTTTATAGCTTCCGCTGAATTATTTACCCTTACTGAGCATCTGAGCTCACCCCTTTCTTATATTTTATTTTCCCAGGATTCCAATAAGTGTATTAAAATTGATATTTAGTGTTAAGATATGGGAATAATGGCATCACAAAAGGATTATATTTGTTTTATTTTATGTTATTAATTGTTATGTTTTTTTCTTGTATGTAATCTATTTTCCAAGACTGCTAAACTGATCGGTCATTTGGGACTTAATTCCTTGTAAACATGCCAAGGTTTTAAAATAATGCATTGGATCTAGATAACTAGGGTTGGGGAATTACAAACTCAGATCAAAGCCCAAATTAGTGAAGATCATGATCCAAGGATCTTGAATGTGGCTCCGTTTCAAAAAATAGAGCATCAAAGCAACAGGGGCAGACCTCGGAACCAGGGTCACTGGCACGGGTGGCGCCTATAGGTACGTGGTTGAACCTGGTGGAACACAGTGGTTCTCAGCGGCACATGGTAGCGCCTGATGGAACACAGTGGCGCCCGAAGGAATGTGGTGGTGCCCAGCGGCACGCAGCGGTGCCCGTGGCACGCAGTAGTTCCTGGTCGTATGCGGCGACGGTCGCATGAGGTTGCAGAAGAGGAGGGAAAATCACTGGTGGGGAGCGAGTGACCAATAGGCAGCTGATAGAGCAAGGATGTGTCCTAGTAGGGCCGCGTGGGAGAGGATCCACAGTATGCAGCTATGATGGTGATCGAGGGCCATGACAAGAGGCAACATCAGTGAGCTGGGATGTGGCTCAGAGCCGCGTCAGAGGAACTGAGAGTGGCGATGCTACAGGGCATGTAGAGTAGGTGGTCCATCCATGTGAAACAAAGCTCGACATTTTATTGACTAGGCGACATATGGGAGACACACTCTTAGGTCGGACCACGTGGACCAGGGGGCGCGACCAGGGCGGGCTGCATCCGGTGGAGTAAAACTGTCCGCAATGTGGGCATGAACGGAGTAACCCGGCTGGACCAGTTTAGGCCAGACCGGAATGGATTGGTCCATGTCAAGTTTTCCAGACTAGGTTGGGTTGGATCTAGTTCGGACCTAGGTTGGGCCGTTTTACAAAAAAAATGACCATATCTTACAAACCTTGTGTCAGTTTGATGATCCATTTGCGGCGTTGAGACCCTTGCAATGAGACAATCCTTTAGAGATACTTGAAGAGAGTCTTTGGGAAAGTTGGAATATGACTTATTATTTGAGGATTAGGTTCTCCAAATATAGGTAAACTATGAGCGGAATCCTGTGGATGGCTATGAATTGGTAACTACATAAATTTTGGGATGCATGACCCATCGATGCTCCATGCTCCATCAATGCTCTGTGAGCCATCGATGCTCCACGTACCATCTATGCTCGATGCTCCATCGATGCTCCTTTTTCCATCGATTATCCATGTTCCAATAATTCTCCGTGCACCATCGATGCTCCATGGGCCCTAGATTCTCCATGCGCCATCGATGCTCCGGGCGCCATCGACGCTCCGGGCGCCATCGACGCTCCGTGACCCATCGACACTCTGTGCGCCATCGACGGTCCCTACCCCATAGACAATCCATGCGCCATAAATGATCCGGGCCCCATCAAAACTCTAGTCCCCATCAACCCTTCGTGTGCCATCGATGCTCCATGCACTATCGATGCTCTATGTGCCATCGATGGTCCATGCGCCATCGACGCTCCGTGCACCATCGAAACTCCATGCGCCATGGACGCTCCCTGCGCCATCAACGCTCTGTGTTCCATCGATGCTCCCTGCTCCATGTCCATTTGATGGCTAAATAGATTCTAGTACGTATGGATATTTTATATGGAATAAAGCAAGTCATTTTTAATTTATAAATAATATTATGATTATATAAAATTAATATCTTGGAACTTGTTCTAGTTCTTATGATCTATACCACATATAACTCAGAATCCATTTGGACATTAATTACCAAATTATGTGTGTGTTTGTTCATGTATATATATAAATGTTAAAAATTATCCCCACATGTGCAAGAGAACATGGTTGACTGACTAGGCCAAGAAACATTCTCGACCACTACACACACACAAATATATATATATATATGTAAATATTTATGTATTCTTATCAGTTTGTATGTATATCTATATAGGAAATAGAAAAAATGGAATTATATTTTCTATGAATACAATGATTAAATCCTTATTAAGACGACATAATTTTGAAGGAGTACCGATCTCTATGAAGAAGAAATACTTAGCCCTCTATGGGCTATATGATTTCCTACTCACTGATGAATAGATATTCAAAAAAATAAGTTCCCAATACAATAATGAGTTGGTGAGAAAATCATATCATAAGTATGGCATGGATTATAAACATGTTTGGAAGATAAGATCCCCAAATATTTAGATTTATTTTTGAGTGTTTTCCAAATAACTTTTGGGAGTGAAAATTAAAATGTTCTAAAATACACTATAAGTAGGGGTAAATAATTTATTTTTCTTTAATTTAATAGATTATGGAGATAAAAATGATTCTTAGATCAAATGTCATACCTATTTCAATTTGATAATTTTATGATGGAGTTCATAATATTTTAGAAGGTAAACATGAACCTAGGTGAAGGCATGAAATTTGGTTGACTATATACCCTACCCATGGTTGCACGCCCATGCCCAAGTCCAATGTCAAACACCTACGCCTATTCCAAACATAGTGTTACCAAGATCTAGAATAAGGCATGGTGTCTATACATGGGGATAAGGTAAATTCCCATTCATAAACCTAATCCTTCATGACATTATCCCTCTACAATGTATCATACTCATTCCTTGTTATACGATAAGGAACTGCTCATGATACTATTGTAAGTATAGACACCCAATATGGGTTTTCCACATTTACAGTGGATTATACTATAAATAAAACACTCAATATTAAAATTCATTATAGACAAATGAGGGGAATAGTTGATAAAATAAAGCACTAGCTTTAATGTTACCATGAACCATGAACTCTACGAGGTGATTTTGGAAACAAAAACTATGAAAAAAGGGGTCAATTTTAGTTATTCAAAGGAATAATACCTAGTACATTCATGGAAGATCACTTTTAAAATGTATTAAATTTATACCTGGGTGAGGGAAACCTAATGGTGAATATTTTAAGGGAGTTGTTGCTAAAGAAATTTTATCCCAATGCCCTCTAGTTTAAGAACATTTTCCCCATTCCCCATAACTATAGGATGAAAACTAATCCAAGTGACATAACTAGGAGAGGATCTTTTATGTCACCCAAATGAATTATTTGACCTTGGAGGAACCATTTTTCATAGGTATTATATTCAAGAAGACATTTTTTTCAAAACCCACACATATAGGATAAACCATCAACAAGGTTTCCAAGCATTCTTCACCATGGGATACAATTTCAGTGTAATACCTATACCCTCACATTGATTATCAATTAATGAAAATTATAAAAGAACTAATTTTCAATATATCCTTTATGGAAACATCATTAGGTAGATTTCACTTAGTGTTCTTAGTTATATGAACGTAAACTTCATGAAATAATGGTCCTAGTTATACGACTATAAATAGAATTCCATAGGCTCAAAATGCACAAAATTAAGAGGTAAAACCTTGTTACCTATCATAATTATTTAAATTTATAAACAATAAACCTTCTCATATACCTCTAAACTATATTTTGTTCCTTATTTCTATGCTATATTTTTAAATTTATATTTTCATGGGTGTCATTCCCTATCATATTGATTTAAACTTTAACTTCATACTAAAATTTGTTTTAATTCCTTCAAAATGGTCACCAAGGGTGTAAGAATGGGTGTATTATATTAGTTAAAATATAAATATAATATGACAGATATTAAATGGGTGGAAAAAACTCAACCCACATTTTACACCACCACAAGTGATTTTTTATAAAAATAATCATGGTTGGTTTAGATAGATTAAATAGTGTGTTGATTTGGGTTTTAACAATGTTATAATAATTTATAAAAGTACATAAAAATTTTAATACATAAAAATATTTAATTTTTCAACTCCCATAATTATTTTAAATATCATATTCTGAAATTATTTTTTTAAATCGCATCATTAGTTATAATTAATAAATAAAATAAAATTATTCATGCATAATATTTATTATACCTAACAAAATATGATAAAAATCATTAAAAATGGTAGTATTAAGTAATTTTATAGTTAGAGAGTGTGGGTTGGGTCAAACCATATAAAAAAATATAACCCAACTAGCCAACCCAACCCAAATCAAAAAAAAAACAATTGACCCAAATTTTATAAGGTTGATTTACAATTTTGAAAGTGGGTTAAATTGGGTTCAAATGTTTTTTATTGTTTTTATTTATTTTTTATACCCAAAATGCATACATAGAAATTCCTTTTGTGGGTCCAACTCCTAAACCATGGAACATTATACCTCCATTTTTCCAAAACTATATCCTTTATGGTGTTAAATTTTAGGGTACCTTATTATATGTATTTATGATATATATTAATTAATAACTACTTCACACTAGTATAAAACATAATTCCACTATATAATATTTGTGAATGAATCAGTGTAAATTGATCGCTTTAATAAAAACATATCGGGATTACTAATGGGAATTATTTTCTAAATATTGTTAAATGAAAAATATAGTCTCTGAGTAGATAATAAACTAATATATGTGATGAGTATCCCTCCCATAATCTCGATTTTAACATTTTATTCCAATGAAACTATTACACCCCGAGCTTCCACGATACGCTTCTCATTCAATAATGCAGTAGCTTGCATCGTACGCAACTTCGAGTTCTAAAACACCGTGACTAATCAAAGTAGCCGTTATGAATAGTAATAACCACTTTTAAAATTATAGAAATTTTATATTTCAAAATGGACTTCATTTTTGGATTCGGAATATCGAAATTAGCCTATGTTGAATTTTTGGTATTTTTCTGAGAACTTATAATTTTTTATGAATAGTGAAAAATACTTAAAAACAACTTTTTTAATCAAAATAATTTATAGTGATAAATTATACTATTTAGTAGCTTTAAAGTATAAATAGAATATATTTTTACCATTTTATCCAATGGTGTTCATTATAATTAATTTCACTTTGAAATTGGACATAAACAATTGTTAATCTTTTGATATATATTGTTTCTTAAAAACACGCAATTTGTTGTGACGGTGGGAATTAATTATAAAATTAATTAATGAAACATATATGTTTGGAATTTTGTAAAATAGACATCATTTTTTAATTCGGAATATCAATTATAGCTTAGGGTGAAATTTTGGCATTGTTCTGAAAAACTTCAATTTTTGATGAACAGTGAAACCACTAAGTGGTAGTTAAATAACTGATTTTTCGTTTAAATGAAATATTACCACTTCTTTGTTTTGATTTTCAAAAATCCGACATACATGGTTGTCATTAAGAAGTAAAATGTGGTTCAATGAGATTAAAATAATTTTTGGTGAATAGCAACTTTTAAGTTCTTAATCGCGATTAGAGGTAATTAGTGTAGTTTAAGGTAAAAATAATGTTTTAATAATATGAGATGAGCTTGACACATGTCCTACCCTCATTGGATGTTCCATGGCCGACCAAGACAATCCATGGGTCAACTTGGGGATCCCATGGAGCCACATTAGTTGGAAAATGACATAAATACCTTTTATTTAATGTTAAAGTAAAAAAATGACACAAACATGAACTTTTTTACTAAAACACTTTTTACCTGGGGTTATACAAGTCATATTTTTGACTATAAATAGTAATTGGAAAGCTAAAAATATTTCCTACATCATAGTATTTTTTTTTATAATTTTTAGACATTAAATAAATTAAATTATTTATGACATCATGATGATGCAACAATGACCTCATTATTTAACGATTTAAATAAAATGGAAAGATAATGTAATATCTAAGACCTACACATGTCCAAAACCTATTTTATGGGTGGATTTCGAACCCTTATCACCTTATCCTCGAATTATATAAGTGTGGGAGCTCTAAAATCCGAAACTTATTTTATAATAAAGTGACTTTTCTTTACTTTCCAAGAGTTCCCCTCCTCTCCTCTTATAAATATCCCCCACCTCTACCACCTCATTCACACTTTCAAGCCATTTGGCTCGGAAAAAATCTGCCCAAATACCATCCCAACTTCCCTCCCTTACTCCTAGAAGCCTCACTTTGGGCAGAATTCTTCCCAAGGAAGCCTTTGGCTCAAATCAAAAAGAGTTACCCGATTTTTAGGTAATGTCTTATCTAATGTTGTTTTGTTTTATTTAGCTTCTCCAACCCCTTAAACTCTTTTTATTAATTTCTTTTGTAACAAAACCAGTATCCTCAATATACTAGGATTTTTTTATAGGAATGATTCGAGCTACACTTACACACACCTACAACTAATGGTTATAGAACATACTGTTTCTATGGATGACGAATTTCTGCCTCACGAAACGATGATTGTTCAACACTCATATAACACCTTCAAAGGTGGCCATTAAGATGTAACTATATTTATATATGATATATAATATGTTTAGGTTTTACTTATGCTTATGTATTTCTCATTTATGGCATACTTTGTGATTTCCATTATGGGTAAACGCGATAATTTCATTTTAG
The DNA here is from genome assembly GCA_963277665.1 of Viscum album. NCBI lineage: Eukaryota > Viridiplantae > Streptophyta > Magnoliopsida > Santalales > Viscaceae > Viscum > Viscum album. The sequence continues at coordinate 256,669 of CAUJRU010000801.1, forward strand.
GAAGTGCGGACTACAGCCCCCTCAAAGTGATTTGAATCGTTAATGCCATATGTGGGATGTATAAAGGATGGAGTAAATGGTATTATACACTATATTATACTGGAATTATATTATACATTTATATCATTATGATTTCATTCCATTAAATACATAATAGAAATGAAAGTATCGTTCATGCGTACGTACGGCTTACCGTCTCCATGAACGGTGCATTTCATTTCTTACATCTAAATGTTACGTATTATTATAAATGAATGTATATACTGTATATATATGATATATATGATATCTAAATCATGAATATAATTCTGGATATAATAGATTTTTCACCACATTAACAACTTGTAATTATAAGAAGTTTATTTTTGACTCAAGTACCAAAGATCGACAAAACGACCGTTATTAACTTAAATAATTACATAATGTTCATAACATGGTAATAAGTGATATAAAAGGAATAATGAACATGAAAAAGGTTCTTAAGTAAATATAAATTAACTCTAGTTTATTATTCAGGAGGTTAAAGAATGGTCGAGTCAGGACAAGACGCAAGGTAAGGGAACTTCTTAACCCAACTTCCATTCTTTGGGTTAATCTCCTACTTTCAAATTATGTCATGATATTATTATGTATTATTTTGTATTTTTACTTTCTTTATGTGTAACTATAGTGAATACACATAATAGATCTATTTTATTTTAAAAATTATTTTTAAGGACTTCGTCTCAATCTCCTTTCATTGAGGCATATTTGGTTTTATACACAACTTTCTTTTATACGGTGTATAAACCCCTTTTACTTTTACGTTTATTCCAAAGGAATCTTTTTATACGAATCGTTTTACTAAATGAAAAAAAGGGAATTTTTTTCTTTCCGTACATATGCGGCGACAACGAATTCTCTGCCAACGTGACCATTATTTGAGTTTCGGCTTCCTCTACAAGCCATCATTTTTTTAATGAAAAATAAATACAAAGTTTTTACTTTCTTTTATTTTGGTATTGAAAATGGTTTTTAAAGAGTTTTCATTATATCAATGTGTTGTATTGATATCTTGTGATTGAAATGTGGAAATGTTATGTTTCCTTTATGAATATTTTATGTGATACGATTATGTTATGGTTTATGATATGTTTAAAACTATTCATATGAGGAATGCATTGGACTTAATAAGTGACAGGTGGAGCCCGCTATAGCTCCTCGATGCATCGGTAGGTCTCATGAGACAAACTAGTGTCTTGGAACAAGGCCTTGACAAAATCTTATTTGTGGTCTTGGCACGAGGCCTTGGCTACGGGGTTATGATAGTCTGGCATTATGCATTCCATCATTATGAAAGTGGTTAATGATATTTCATGTGATTATTCGACTAGTAGAATATCCATGTGAAGAAGCAAATGGCATTATCTCATTTTACTTTTTCTATATTATATTGATGTTCAAGTTTAAAAGGCTTTTGTTTTAGTTATACATTTCCTTAAATGTTTATGTTTATTTATGAAAGCTTCCACAATATTGTTATCCTTACTGAGCATCTGAGCTCACCCCTTTCAATGTTTTAATATTTTCCAGGATGTGAAGAATTATTTTATGAATGACCTGCAGGGATAGTCAGAAGGGGATATGAGTGTGGACTATGAAGACTTTGTTATTAGTTTATCACTTTATGATGTAATGGAACATTTATGAATGTATCTAGTGTTTCTAAGGCTACTAAACTAATCGGTCTTTCGAGACTTGATCTTTTGGGATCATACCAATGTTACAAAGTAATTCACCGACTCTGGGTAGCTGGGGTCGGGGCATTACAGTTGGTATCAGAGGAAGTTTAGTACTAACATTGGAAGCTAGATTTAGATAAACTCTGATTATGGCACATAGCCCAAAGATAGACTTTCAGGATTAGTATAGAAGAACTTCTAGAATTTTGGTATTGTAGAGATGTTGTGAGTTTTCCGAGCAATACATCCCTGTCTGGATATGAGCAGGTAGAGGCGGCTCTGGCACAGATGTACCTAGGGGTAAAACCCGAAAACACTGCTTTGAGATAGACTCGAACGGGAACTGGTGCACGATAACGGGCCTTGCTGCACTCTTGGTTACGACACTCCCGGGGGATATGCTTTGGATAATTCTCATTTTCTTTATAAACCACTATGAAGGGTTATGAGTATATACTTCCTCAAAGAAAACATTTTTATGGATTATATCCATAAATAGTTCAATTTATGTTAAGTATCTTACAAGTATGGAATTATGTATTTTGATTCATAAACTAATATAGTTTATGCCATTGTTTAGAAATGGCGCCTAGTGGAAGGAATGGAAACCGTATCAATGCAGGCACTCCGTGTAGGGATTGCCCTCCTGCTCAAGATAATTATTGTGGATCTGGAGATACAACTGGTGCTGATCAACTTATTACCATACTGGGACAACTCACTCAGGTTATGAATAATAACCTTACTCGTATGGAGCACCCTGATCCGCAACGTGGAGGATCAGTGGTATACTGCTTCATGAGGAAACAACCACCAACATTTAATGGGGGTACAAATCCATTAGTAGCTGAGCAATGGATAATCTCCTTAGAGAAAATATTCCACGCCTTGGGGAGTAGTGAAAAGGAAAAGGTTATCATGGCAGTTTACCGCCTCACTGGAGATGCTGATCAACAGTGGTCATTGATTCAAAACACAAAGGAAGATGATGACATATCGAATATGGAATGGAGGGAGTTCAAAGATCTTTTCTTAGAAAAATACTTTCCTCATGACCATAGAGCAGATATGGAAAGGCAATTTCTGAGTCTGAAACAAAAGGAGGATGAGAATGTCACAAAGTATGAGGCCAGCTTTACAAGGTTAGCGAGGTATGATACGGATTATATACGTAACCCAAGAGGTAAGATTGATCGTTTCTTTGATGGGTTAAAACCATTTCTCCATAGAGCTTTAGTATCACAATCGTTCTCAACATACGAAGATATTGTCTCATGTGCTATCAAGACAGAAAAGGAATTCTCTAAGTCTTATGACAACAAAGTAAAGCAAGAGAAGAAGAGAACGGTGGAACAAGAGACAGATAAAGGGAAAAAGGGAAAGAAGGATTTTCCATTATGTGATAATTGTGGGAAGAATCACCCTGGTACTTGCCTAAAAGGAATGGGAGTTTGTTATAAATGTGGAGAAAAAGGTCACCAGACGCGTGATTGCAAGGGAAAGAAAGAGGCTATCAATGTTGAATGCTACAATTGTAGGGAAATAGGGCATTATGCAAATGAATGTCCTAAGCGTCAGGGAAACTTACCTCAAAAAAGGCCAAGGGATCAAGGACAATCTTATGCTGTTACTACAGTTGAAGCAGAATAACTAATGTATTGGTGCTTTTGGACTCATGGATTATATTATGGTTATAAGGATAATGTGATATATATATATATATATAAGGATTGTACTGCAGTAATTGTTGTTTTCATTAAGGTTTTAATATGATGAAGGTAATCATATTTTTAGTATGTTATAATAAGAGAAACTTTACCTTGTTTGAGGAATCTGATGATACAATTGATTTTGGAATTTTGAGACCTTTTAGAGAAATTATAGACGGAGGTATGTTGGATAACTATAAAGGTTGGAATGGATTAAGTTGAACTTTATATAGTATTGTTTAAGGATAAAAAATTTATGAATATTATTTTTGGAATATTATAATACTATAGTTTTAGGAAAAGGACAACCTGCAGGGTGGGGCATAACCTGTCGCGTCGGACAAAGCTACAGGAATCGAACCCACAACCAATGTGCGACATGCCTTTATTTCCTACCACTAGCCTACATGAAGTCCCTGGTTGTTACAAAATAATTTTACTAATCTAAATGGTATGTGTTAACATTTGGAACCTTATACAATTAGGATACGTATAATATTTTTGAGTTCTATTATCTTTTTGAGTGAAAGATGAGTTGAAGGTTGAAACTCTAATTGTCAAGCATAAATATATATATACCTATCTCTTATTCAATGAATAAATTAATTCTTAAACTTTAGTAAAGGGATATTAAAAAAAAATGTGTTATCCTAATACCTTATGTCTTGTTGAACTGATGATATTTTAAATCAACATAGATTGAAGGCTTTGAGGCCCTCAATTTGACAGTTGATTGTAATTGATGACCTCAATCACTCCCTACAAATATTTACGTTTTTCCTCCAATTATATGTCTCTAATTTCCACCAATGTTCTCCTAATCGAGATCATAATTGGGTGGTGACTTTTTCATTTCCCTTTCCCTCTTATTAAGGATAAATTTTATTAATCTTATTTTCGATGTGGGTTTTCCACAAAGGTATTTTCTCTTTTCAACCTTTTATTTTCAAAGAAAAATTTCAAATTGCGAGGATGCAATTTATTGAAGGAGGGTAGAATGTAACACCCTGAGCTTCCACGATACGCTTCTCATTCAATAATGCAATAGCTTGCATTGTACGCAACTTCGAGTTCTAAAACACCGTGACTAATCAAAGTAGCTGTTATGAATAGTAATAACCACCTTTTAAAATTATAGAAATTTTATATTTCAAAATGGACATCATTTTTGTATTCGGAATATTGAAATTAGCCTATGTTGAATTTTTGGTATTTTTTTGAGAACTTGTAATTTTTTATGAATAGTGAAAAATACTTAAAAACAACTTTTTTAATAAGAATAATTTATAGTGACTAATTATACTATTTAGTGGTTTTAAAGTATAATTAGAATATATTTTTACCATTTTATCCAATGGTGTTCATTATAATTAATTTCACTTTGAAATTGGACATAAACAATTGTTAATATTTTGATATATATTGTTTCTTAAAAACACGCTATTTGTTGTGACGACGGGAATTAATTATAAAATTAATTAATGAAACTTATATGTTTGGAATTTTGTAAAATAGACATCATTTTTGAATTCGGAATATCAATTATAGCTTAGGGTGAAATTTTGGCATTGTTCTGAAAAACTTCAATTTTTGATGAATAGTGAAACCACTAAGTTGTAGTTAAATAACTGATTTTTTGTTTAAATGAAATATTACCACTTCTGTGTTTTGATTTTCAAAAATCCGACATACATGGTTGTCATTAAGAAGTAAAATATGGTTCAATGAGATTAAAATAATTTTTGGTGAATAGTAACTTTTAAGTTCTTAATCGCGATTAGAGGTAATTAGTGTAGTTTAAGGTAAAAATAATATTTTAATATTATGAGATGAGCTTGACACATGTCCTACACTAATTGGATGTGCCATGGCCGACCAATAAAATCCATGGGTCAACTTGGGGACCCCATGGAGCCACATTAGTTGGAAAATGACATAAATACCTTTTATTTAATGTTAAAGTAAAAAAATGACACAAACATGAAATGTTTTACTAAAACAATTTTTACATGGGGTTATACAAGTCATATTTTTGTCTATAAATAGTCATTGGAAAGCTAAAAAGATTTCCTAAATCATAGTATTTTGTTTATAATTTTTAGACATTAAATACATTAAATTATTTAAGACATCATGATGATGTAGCGATGAACTCATTATTTAACGATTTAAATAAAATCGAAAGATAATGTAATATCTAAGACCTAAACATGTCCAAAAACTATTGTATGGGTGGATTTAGAACCATTATCCCCTTAGCCTCGAATTATATAAGTGTGGGACCTCTAAAATCCGAATCCCATTTTATAATAAAGTGACTTTTCTTTACTTTCCAAGAGTGCCCCTCCTCTCCTCTTATAAATGGCCCCCACCTCTACCACCTCATTCACACTTTCAAGCCATTTGGATCGGCCAAACAGTTCCCAAATACCATCCCAACTTCCCTCCCTTACTCCTAGAAGCCTCACTTTGGGCAGAATTCTTCCCAAGGAAGCCTTTGGCTCAAATCAAAAAGAGTTACCCGATTTTTAGGTAATGTCTTCTCTAATGTTGTTTTGTTTTATTTAGCTTCTCCAACCCCTTAAACTCTTTTTATTCATTTATTTTGTAACAACACCAGTATCCTCAATATACCAGGATTTTTTTATAATAAGTATTTGATCTACACTTACACACACCTACATCTAATGGTTAAAGAACATACTATTTCTGTGGATGGCGAATTTCTACCTCACGAAACGATGATTGTTCAACACTCATATAACACCTTCAAAGGTGGCCATTAAGATGTCACTATATTTATATATGATATATAATATGTTTATGTTTTACTTATTATTCTTTATTTCTCATTTATGGTATACTTTATGATTTCCATTATGGGTAAACACGATAATTTCATTTTAGGAAGTGCGGACTACCGCCCCCTCAAAGTGATTTGAATCGTTAATGCCATATGTGGGATGTATAAAGGATGGAGTAAATGGTATTATACACTATATTATACTGGAATTATATTATACATTTATATCATTATGATTTCATTCCATTAAATATGAAATAGAAATGAAAGTAGCGTTCATGCGTACGTACGGCTTACCGTCTCCATGAACGGTGCATTTCATTTCTTACCTCTAAATGTTACGTAATATTATAAATGAATGTATATACTGTATATATATGATATATATGATATATAAATCATTAATATAATTCTGGATATAATGGATATTTCACCACATGAACAACTTGTAATTATAAGAAGTTTATTTTTGACTCAAGTACCAAAGATCGACAAAATGACCGTTATTAACTTAAATAATTACATAATGTTCATAACATGGTAATAAGTGATATAAAAGGAATAATGAACATGAAAAAGGTTCTTAAGTAAATATAAATTAACTATAGTTTATTATTCAGGAGGTTAAAGAACGGTCGAGTCAGGACAAGACGCAAGGTAAGGGAACTTCTTAACCCAACTTCCATTCTTTGGGTTAATCTCCTACTTTCAAATTATGTCATGATATTATTATGTATTATTTTGTATTTTTACTTTATTTATGTGTACCTATAGTGAATACACATAATAGATCTATTTTATTTTAAAAATGATTTTTTAAGGACTTCGTCTCAATCTCCTTTCATTGAGGCATATTTGGTTTTATACACAACTTTCTTTTATACGGTGTATAAAACCCTTTGACTTTTATGTTTATTCAAAAGGAATCTTTTTATACGAAGTGTTCTACTAAACGACAAAAAGGGAATGTTTTTCTTTCCGTACATATGCGGCGACAACGACTTCTCCACCGCCATGACCATTATTTGAGTTTCGGCTTCCTCTACAAGCCATCATTTTTTTAATGAAATATAAATACAAAGTTTTATCTTTATTTTATTTTGGTATTGAAAATGGTTTTTAAAGAGTTTTTATTATATCAATGTGTTGTATTGATATCTTGTGATTGAAATGTGGAAATTTTATGTTTCCTTTATGCATGTTTTATGTGATACGATTATGTTATGGTTTATGATATGTTTAAAACTATTCATATGAGGAATGCATTGGACTTAATAAGTGACGGGTGGAGCCCGCTATAGCTCCTCGATGCATAGGTAGGTCTCATGAGACAAACTAGTGTCTTGGAACGAGGCCTTGTAAAAATCTTATTTGTGGTCCTGGCACGAGGCCTTGGCTACGTGGTTATGATAGTCTGGAATTATGCATTCCATCATTATGAAAGTGGTTAATGATATTTCATGTGATTATTCGACCAGTAGAATATCCATGTGAAGAAGTAAATGGCATTATCTCATTTTACTTTTTCCATATCATGTTGATGTTCAAGTTTAAAAGGCTTTTGTTTTAGTTATACATTGCCTTAAATGTTTATGTTTATTTATGAAAGCTTCCGCAATATTGTTATCCTTACTGAGCATCTGAGCTCACCCGTTTCAATGTTTTAATATTTTCCAGTATGTGAAGAACTATTTTATGAATGACCTGCAGGGATAGTCAGAAGAGGATATGAGTGTGGACTATGAAGAATTTGTTATTAGTTTATCACTTTATGATGTAATGTAACATTTATGAATGTATCTAGTGTTTCCAAGTCTACTAAACTAATCGGTCTTTTGAGACTTGATCTTTTGTGATCATGCCAATGTTACGAAGTAATGCACTGACTCTGGGTAGCTGGGGTCAGGGAGTTACAGAAACTAAACCAAAATAGCATATAATAAAATGTAAGAGAAAAATATGTTAAACAAGATTTAAAATTCATTACCATTGAAATATATGTATTAACTATACACTTTTATTTGTGACATTTCATAGTGAAATCCTTTTATATAGATTCACTAGAATATTTAAAATTTATAAACTCCTAAAATTAAACATAGTGGATGACTATAGGTTTTAATCTAAATGAGGATATAAATCAAAACATGGTCCTTGGATTTAACTTATTATGTTTTTTTATGTTTTTCACAATGGGAATTACATGAAAGAATTTAATTTATTATGTGTGAAACTGAGAATAGTAAAAACGAATGATAGGAAAATTATTGAAGTTAGATAGATATAGTGGTTAGTCTTTAGGATATAACTAATTTGTCTTTTAATCATTCAAAATGGGTTTTTAACACTTATCCATCCTCAATGGTATTTTTCATGCTATCATAACCACTGTAATAATTTGAAAATCACTTCATTTATTTCATAAGAATTCTAATATAAACTTTTTGGATGAGATGGTCTACACTCGATAGTGAAGAGTGGAACCTTACGTTTTTCTACTTTAACATCTTCTCTTAAGGTATCTATTTTTATAAATACAATTCTAAAGTAGTATATGATATATCACATAGACATATTAATAGAATGCTCCCTTGATGACCACCTAATTAATCAATTAAATAATAGGTTATTATTGAAGTTCAATCTATAATGTCTAGAAAATTTTGAGAAGAAACCACTATGAGATGTAATAATTGAAAATTTTCGCCAACCCCTACCACAATTCAAAGTGATTTTTTAGAGTAAGAAACATATGAATAATAAATATAAATTTATATATTTAAACTAAAAAATACACAATCCTTATCCCTAAAAAACATATAGTAATCTATCCATGATAATATATTATAAAAGAGGGGGAATAATGAATAATTACACAATTAATATACCAAAAACAAGGAAATATAAAGATAAACTTTGTATAAAATGGAAGAAGAATTTTTACACATAAGGGATCATTTTTTATAGCTCCATTCACCCCCCTTAGGTTAAATATAATCATTATATTTGGGATATGTTCTTTATGAGATGTTTACACATTATGATTTTATTTACATCATCATCATCAAGATTTTTTAATGTGGGAATCAGTCCACATAATCCTTATATTAAATTCTTCTGAATCATACTGTATGAGGTTTTTTCATTATAGGATTCCCTAATTTTATTGAAAAATTAGTATATGGAACAATTTTTGGTGATTTGATATGACATGTGTTCTATGTTGAATGTTTTTTGAATCCAAGATATATATTTTCTTAACTCCCATATGGAATTATCACTGATTCTTCTAGTGGTTTTAAAATTTTCCTAATAGGAGTGTTGGGAGAGTACCTATTTCTAAATTGGTAGCATAGAAAAAATACATTAGGTACTATGTGTTGTGATGGATTTGTGGGATAAAATGATGATAAAAACTATGTTTTTTGGATGGTGATATGGAAATGGATTATTTATGAATCTTGAATTAGTCCTTATAGATAAGCCAACATCCTTAAAACACTACCACCATGACATTTGAAATTCCCCAAAAATTTAAAATCAAAATTATCAATACATCGGCTAGTATTTATAGCATGCATTGTGCCTCAAAGTTAAGTTAGAGGGGATATGTTTTCTTATGAATCAATTCAAGGAAGAATTGGTGTCCAATTCTATCTTAGAGGATGACATGAGATATATTAGACATGTGACAAAATCTTATGATTTTGATACAAAATTTTTTGGTCATGTGTTACTTCTATAAGTTCAAATGTGAAGTAAATTCTCTTAATAAATCTGTTAGACTATAGAAAAGATATTCATATTCATATTTTGATTTTTATTATTTATGTAATGACTCGGCCACACAAGAACCCCAGTTACCCAACAGATGCATGTTGTTCTATCTATGGGGCCCACCCACATACTCGAATGGGTTATAGTACTAATGAATGTCCCTATAGGCCCAGATATATTGTTTTAGTGCGGTTTTACTCACTTTCATACACCCTAAGAAAATTATTGGGAGGCCATCCATCTTAATGACTAATAAAGGAAAAACATATTTAATAGTGGATTTATAATTAGGTAGGCTCACAAAAATAATGTTGAAACTTGTTGAAATAGGTAGTAACATTTATCCTCTTTACCCTTTAATATTCTGGGGGTGTTACATTCACCCCGTTTTAGAGAACAACATCCTTATTGTGGACATTACATCTCAACCCAAGAAGTCCCACTGTACTTATGAATTGGTTCCTCCTCTGATAACAATGTAACAATTGGGCGTCATAGGAACCCTATTTTCCTCATAGACATGTGTTCTACAATCCCTGGAGCCTACCCTAATTTCTAAATGGGTCACCAGACAATTGAATATCCCCACATACAAACACAAGTTCTTTCTTTGTGTTGTGTCCTCACTCACAAAAACCTTGGAAAACATCCTTGGAGGTCACCCATCCAAATAAATATTCAAGGAGAAAACTTTTTAAATATTAATTCCTAATAAATTAGGATCCAAGAAAGAAAGGTGTACCTTTTTGAAAAAGGTAGAAACATGTTTGTAGGGAAACTAGGGTTCCTACGGGTCCAAGTTGTTACAATGGTTTTATAGGAAGTTTTATTAGGATAAATTTTTGGATACAGTATACCTATGAGGTGATGTTTTTGGAACTACAGAAATAATTTTAAAGTATCTTGATTTCATCTCATAGTTTAGAGAACCTAGTTATGGTGCATCGGCTGGCATATCCTTTCATGAGGACATTTATAACCCACTTATTGAATCTGTACATATAGGAAATTGTCACTGGGAAAATAATGGTACATGAATCATATAGGAATGTGTTGGGTTTTCCATGTCTTTATAGAGTCAAATCCAAATATATTCCATTTTTACAATGGTACAACTTTACTAATGAAGGATTTTTCCATCATAATAGCTAGTGAGGATTCCACGACTATTCTTTAGATATGACATAATGGGTGAGGATGCCTCTATTAAGGGATTGATTATGAAGATGTTTTTTATTTTTCTAGAAAATAGGTAGTAATTTTTTCACATTGAGTTTTTCATAGAACCTCCTCTAGTGGTTCAAGTGAATATATCATGTCATATAGATCCCTAACATTCTCTGGTGGTGATAGATGATGACACACAAGATATGAGGAAGCATCCTTAATTTCAGAGACATGGATCACCCATGGTCCTGGGTGAGAACGGATTGATGATAATAGTTGGGAGATGAAATAAATAAAGGTTAAAACATTTGAGGTTACAAAATTTAAAAACATCATAGAGAAAACCTAGTCAATCAGTGGAGAGGCATTGTTATTCTTATAATGGACATAGTTACGTAACATAGAAATGTGTGATCCCCTACTTAGCAGTCCTCAGAGGGGGTACATATGAACATCCAATGCAGTGGAAGTCGCATGAATAATGTGGTTCGTGGGGTATTAGATATGGAATAAGAGTAAATAGAGCTATGGGAAGTGTCCAACGATATGATATACTCCCAAAACTACCACCTTTTTGAGGCCCATGCTAGGATCCTGGAGCTGGTGGTCAGAAACATGGAGAACTATAGATATTGGAGACTTAAGCCTTGGAGGATTTCAGTATGTTATAATCTTTGGTCTATGAAATATTCACTTTATCTATAGTTTTTAGACATATCCATAAGACACCTCTTCCTTTCCTCATACATTTTATGAGACTTAGAGATTTTAATGAAGCTATTGGCTTGACCTTTTGGCACATCGGGGAAGATTTAACAATATCCCACTTCTACCAATAGTGTGACCTAACTCTTGGATGAGAGATATTCATATAAAATAGCTTCATAATCATGATGAGGGATTATTATTTTATCCTAAGAAGGGAAGTCTCTCCGTAGTTTATGCATTGATTAAATGTTTAAGAAAATGTTGTGGTTTGTCCATGTTATTGGGTTGGATTTTTTCTTTATTGGTTAGAAGGAATATGAAGAAGAACTGGATGAGATCATATATTGGTGGATAAAACCATTATCCCTTTAATTGGATAGTGTGACCCATAGAGTAGGGAACACTATAATATTTCAGTTTCAACAATAGTGGAGGAGTATGATTGTCTCTTCCTTGAAGATGTGCCAAGAAAACCAACCCATCATAAGAATGGATTTTACGTAGGACTTTGATCCAGGGATGAACAAATTATCTACACGAACATATCAAATAAGTGGAAGGTGTAGTTGGAGGTTCTGTATGTTAAGATATTAATTAGAACCATTGTGTTTCCCTAGGAAGCCCCAATTTTTTTTCAAGGTGGCAGATAAGAGTTTTAGGTTATTCCTGGAGTAATTTCACCTAAGAAAGGTGACACTTAAGAATGTGTATCTACTTTAAAGAATCAATAAATTCTTGAAAAAGTGGTTAGAGGTGAAGTGGTTCTCAAAGTTTGACCTTGGGATGAGGAAACATAAGCTCTTGGTTTGAGCTAAGTATGTACTGAAGGCATCATTCTAGTACCACTAAAGGAACTAAGAGTTCTTGATGATTGCCCTCAACATTAATAATTACCCAATAGGGTTCATGGGACTCATCAACTAGATATTTCTTCCCTTCCTAGGATGGTTCATGTTAGTCTTTATCGATGAAATACTCATGTACTTAGAAATAGTGGAGAACATGAGACATTTGAGGATGGATCTGTACATACTATGAGGGAACCATATTTTTTGGAATCCCTCAATGTTTTATTTCTGGATTGGAGAGGTTCACTTCATGGGTCATGTCCTCTCAAAGGACGGATTTTCAAGGGACCCAATAAAGTTTGAGGTAGTAAAAGCCTGGTAACCACAAAAGAGCTTGACTGAGGGGTAGAGATTATTTGGGTTTTTGGACTATAAATGGATATTTATATATGATTTATAGGGTACCATAACTCCTCTCACTTCTTTGAATTGAATGGGTTAGCCTTTTATGTGGATGGAAAATTTTAAGATAGATTCTCAGTAATTATGGTAGAGTTTGTCTAGTACACCCATCTTGAGGTTACCAATGGTAGGTGTTAATTACATGGTGTTCTATATTTCTTCTAGAAGTAGGGTTGGATGTGTGCTGATATTGATGTAGTGTAACATTCCATCCCCAAACCATTGGATTTGGAAGAGGCGGTGGTGTTACTATGACTTTGGCGACATCCCAAAGATATAAAAGGATGATAATAAATTTCAAGGGCCCAAAGAAAATTTGGGGGATGATTCATCATTTAATGATAAAATCCCAAATTAAAAATAAAATAATGAAACAAACCTCTATATGATTCATGAGTAAAAAATACAACTCAACATACCCAAGAAAATAACCATATCAGAGTAAAAGTGGAAACCAAAAGAACCAATGAAAATGAAATATACCAAAGTGTACTCATCCCATAAACTCCCAAACTTCTATAATATCCAACTCTACAATCCATGATCATGGTATCAAGATTAATCACTACATAATTGAGATACATTACCTTTAACTATGTACCGATATATGACATATGAGAATGCACAAAAGTTTCCAAGAAATATGTTAGTCTAAACTTAGTTGGATTTTCACAAGGACTATAAAACAAGAACTAGTTAGACCATTTATATAAAATAGTTTTAAAGTCATTTAAAATAGTTTATATCAAATCCATAAACCAATTTTACATGTAATGAAATAAAAAAATATTTTAAACTATTTCTCCATTCATTTGGCACACATGTTCCATGATTTTTCACATCCACACATCCAAACATTCATGCTAAGGTGATAGTTACATACTCATTAGTGATATCTATTTGATAAATCAATTCATAACAATGTGACCAATACCAAGTGACCTAATGGCACATTACCCTCACATAGGGCCATGTCTAATGAAAAATAACTTACATGAACCTTGTATTCTAAACTACAAGACTAACCATTCCACATTAAACCTTTCATTCATTAAAAAATTTCAACAATAATTTTCCATGTATTAAATAAAAAATATAATTTTAAAATCATTATTTTAAAATTATATTCAAAGAGGATTTTCCAAAAAACCATCTAATTTCCATTATTTCTTAAAATCATTAATAAATATGTTTCCAACAAGAATCACACAATAATTTAAAAATTATAATATTTAAAATTTTTATTTCAATATATGAAATCAATTTCTAATAAAGTGGAGTCAAGAGAGAAGCCACCTACCTCACAAATGTTGGAAGAAAGAATGAATAACTCTACAATCCTCTAGATCTAGGATTTGATATCCTTTACTTCAATAGATTCAACCACAAAACATAAAAATTACTATAACTAACATGGATATATCCATATATGATTATATCTAAGGTTTTAGTGAAGTAGAAGAGAATAGATATAAGAAAAAAACTAAGAATGGTGACTTACCCAAGAATTTGGATCTCCAACAGGATTTGAATTTCCTAAAACATGATTCTAGATCCCAAGGAATTGACTCTCAATACTTAAGAAGAAAAGTAATTTTATATTTAGAAATATTAGGAAATTAAAATGGATCCCATGATTTAATTTGTACTATATCCATAATTTTTGGATCTAGAACTGCACGGTATGTGGTTATGGTGCATGGTTAGTCAAACCGTACATTAACTATACACAATATACTATCTAAATGATAGTAGGATCACACAGTTCAATATAATCCCCCACATGGTTTGGAAAAACCATGTTCCAACCATGATGTTCCAATGTCCCTTATGCCAAAGGTTTCACGGTTTTCTGAAGGTGATTCACAATTTCTTATAACTGTGGACAAATATCGAACCTCCAAAAATGCCTCCAAAATTTTCCAAATTCCCTTAAAACCTTACTAAACATAACATGATATTATATATTCTTACAATACATAAATAAGTGTCATGTACCTCAAACTATGGATGCTAGAATATCCCACATTGGTTTTTCCATCCCCAAAAAGTGAAAAACCTCTGTTTTCATTAAATATACCGATCCACTAGTCCATCATTTACTTTTTACACTCCCACATTTATTTTTGAATCCAACCATACTTCCATAAAACCTACACTAGAATAATTATTTTTTTATTAAAAAAATTTCTATTTCATATCCACAATTCGTATGAGCACATGAATCAACATAGCATTAGACTCATGGTCAATGTGATCCCATCTAATCA
This sequence comes from Viscum album, assembly GCA_963277665.1. Taxonomy (NCBI): domain Eukaryota; kingdom Viridiplantae; phylum Streptophyta; class Magnoliopsida; order Santalales; family Viscaceae; genus Viscum; species Viscum album. The sequence goes on from CAUJRU010000801.1 coordinate 272,074, forward strand.
AATGGTTAGTATCAGGTATAAACATCTTAAATAGAGATAAATGAAACAAATTAATAACTAAAATGAACCATGGAGGAAACTATAATTTATATTTCACCTCACCAACTCATTCAAGTAAATCAAAAGGGCCCATAAATCGAGGAGATAACTTCCCTACTTACCAACATGATGACGCCAAAACCATGGCGATATTGTAAATAAAAAATGATTAATAAAATCAAATAATAATGACCATAAATGATGATCCACATAATATTTTTGACAAATTAGAGCCATCTCCATCCTCTTTATGATCATAAGAATTGTTTCTGTTTCCCCATGCACAAGGATGAGTCTAACCAATGAATTCTCACCTATTTCCACACAACAAAGCCGAAAATGATATAGAATCCCATAAAATTATTAAAAAGGATCCATATGTATATAGGCATGATAAATATTTTTTATGAGAACTCCACTAATGGTATGTGATTCTCCTGTAAGCCACCAAAATCAATTACACAAACCCTATGCATGTTCTACAATATTTGGATCATCCATTTGGATTGTCTATCCTTTTGAGGATCATACGACATGATCATAGTCAAATGATTCCCATGGGATTATTTTATGGATTTATAAAAATGAGACATAAATTTGGGGTCTCTGTGTGATACAACTAACACTATAACTTGATGTATCTTTACAATTTCTAAAATATACATTTTTGACAGGTCTTCCACTAAATTAGTTTCAGGAACCAAGATGAAGTGTTCCAAATTTGTGTGTCAATACAATATCACCCATATAGTATCCTGTTTCCAAATCATACATAGTAGACTTGTTACAAAAAACCATGGATATGTTCACCCAGTTATAGACAGAAATAGGTAAAGACAACAACATACCTACTGGTCATTGGTGTTCTGCCCTAACCTAATGACAGGTGGGAAATATCAAAAAGAAAATTTCCACTACACTTTTAATGTGTGTCAACCAACACTATGATTTTATCTCTCTTTAAATATTTTGAATTCATGGATGAATAGCCCATTTCAAATTGTTTATGTATTAATAAGTTGTTCTTGAAAAACCAATGGTACCATGATTTGATCTATAAACCTCAAAACCGAACTCCCATATAAATTACATCACTAAATGGCCTCCTTACCATTGATTTTTGGACTTGTGGAAACACATTACAGATCATATATTTGAGCCTCTTTCACATACTAAACCAAATCATGAACAAATACAACTAATAAGAAAACTGAAACATCACCTTGTTTAGTATAAACTAGGTACATGTCCTGTATGACTGACATTAGTATTCTTTGATCCAAATATTCTTTACCCGAATGAGTATAAAATTTTTTACTTTATTATCCCATCATAGAGAATATTTAACCAAATTTATACCTCAATTGAAATCCAAATATTTGAAGGTAATACATCTATATTCTTCCCCTCACATTCAAATATCTTTGAGAGAATTTTTTAAAGACCTTAAGGTCCATAAAAACCATAAATTTCTCACTAAAATTTTAATGAATCCATTATTAAAAGCATGGAATATATCAGACAATTACAAATATTATTTCCTATATTTATTCTAAAGAAATCATAACTTCCATGAGACATATGCGATAACATGATCTCCTTTCATGAGAACACATCCCAACCCAGATCTTGATGCATCAAAATATACTATATAGCTCTGTATAGACCCTATAAATGTAAGGATAGGTGATGATGTAAGTGTAACATTAAGCTCTTGAAATTATTTCTATAATTCATCATTCCATTTGAAAGGAGTGCTTTTCTTCATCAAGGCTATCATAAGTGATTCCCAATGTGAAAATTCACATACAAAACATCTATAGTATCCTGATAAGACTAAGAAAATATGTATTTAAAAGACATTATTTAGTAGTTTCCAAGAGATAATAGATTATATCATTTCAATATCTTCATAATAGACTTTTTTTAGAAATTAAAAGTCTACAAAAACGTAACTCTTGTCTCCAAAAATCACACTTTGATAACTTTCATATAGACAATTCTCTCACAAGATACCCAACACTATAGCTAAGTGTTTCTCATAGTCCACCTTTTTCCAAGAAAAAACTAGTATATTATTAAAAAAACTACCATATAGGAATCTAGATACCTTTGAAATATATAATTCATCAATTTTATAAAGATTAATGGTGAATTTATAATACCAAAAGGCATAACGATAAAATCATAATGTTTATATATGATTTTTAATGCTTTTATAATAATATTATCCTTCCAAACTCACAGTTCCTGATATCCCAAACATAAGTCAATTCTAGAAATCCAATGGGATCCACGTAATTGATAAAATAAATCATCAATTCATGGAAGTGGATTCTAGTTATTTAAAATAATTTGGTTAAGATTAATATAATCTACGAAAACACTAAAATATCCATCAACTTCCTTCATAAAGAGAACCGGTACTACACAAAGAGATGTAATTGGTAGAATAAAAGATTTACTTTCTAACTATTCCAATAAAATCATTCAATTCCATCATTTCTGTTAGTTCCATTGGATAATATAGAAGGGAAATAGGACTAGTCCCCAGTAGGAGATCAATCATAAAATTCTACTCTATTTTTGGTGGCAACCAAGAGAAATTGTTATAAAAACAATCATGGAACTAACCCCCTATGGTTGTAAAATCTCTATTCATGATCTCATCTATGAATACAAAAACTACTATTGATAACTAGTTTGAGATAATTTTAACCATATGTATCAAGTTCCCTACTCATCTTTCATCCAATTTGGAATATCCTTTAAAGAGATCTTTAACATCATTAGAAGATTTGAAACTCAACTGCTATGCATAAAAATCGATATGGGCCTCAATGTTTTCCAGCTAATCCATTCCTATAATCAAGATATAGAAATCCAAATATATCATAGAGAAAAATCCTTCAAACTTATTACTATAGAGTTTTATTAAACACACTGCACATTTCAAGGCTAGACAGTCCCTTTTTACCAAATGTGTTTGGAGTTTCAATGTAATGGCCCAGACCTCTCCGGTCCATTCCATTGAGAAAATCGGGTGTTTGAGGTGTTCTGGAAGGTAAATGAGGATTATTACCAACACATTACAAGATTTCCAAATCTATGATTTTTTTTCCAGTTTTGTGAATAGTGCCATTGGTGAGACAGACGTGAAAAATGCTATCAGTGAGTTATTTGTGAATAGTGTTGTTGACGAGTCATTTATGAATAGTGGTGTCGGTGATTCATTTGTTAACAGTGCTATCAGTGTGTCATTTTTGAACAGTGCTATCAATGAGTCATTTTTGAATAGTTCTACAGGTGATTGATTTCTGAATATTGCTATCGGTGAGTTATTGTGAACAATGCTATTGGTGGGTCATTTGAGAACAGTGCTATCGGTGAGTCATTTTTACACAGTGATCTTGGTGAGTCATTTGTGAACAGTTCTATCGGTGAGTCATTATTGAAAAGTTATATCAGTGATTCATTTGTGAAAAGTGTTTTCAGCGAGTCATTTATGAACAATGATGTCAGTGAGTCATTTGTAAATAGTGCACTTGGCGAGTCATTTGTGAATAGTGTGGTAGGCGAGTCATTTGTGAGTAGTGGTGTCGGTGAGTCATTACGAACAATACTATTGGTGAGTCATTTTTGAACAGTGTTGTTAATGAGTAATTTGTGAACAGTGCTGTTAGTGAGTCATTTTTGAACATTATTATTGATGATTCATTTACAAGTAGTGCTATTGATGATTCATTTTCAAGTAGTGCTGTCAGTGAGTCATTTCTGAATAGTGATATCAGTGAGTCATTTGTAAACAGTTCTATCAGTGAGTGATTTGCGAACAGTGTTGTCAGTAAGTAATTTTTGAATAGTGCTATCAGTGACTCATTTGTAAACACTACTTCTATTGAGTCATTTTTGAATAGTGATATCGGTGAGACATTTGTGAACAATGCTATGGGTGATTCATTTTTGAACAGTGCTTTTTTTGAGACATTTGTGAACAGTGTTTCCAACTTCTTACAGTTTTACCCCTTAAATGTTTTATTTGATGTAAAATGCATTCAAGGCCTTGTTTTAAGGAATTTAAGGCTGATCCAAATCCCATAAGTCCTATCTTAATATTCTGAAGTGTCGGAGTGCCTTTACTTGGTCAAACCATGTAATCTTGACCAGTTTCTCCATTAATGGAAAATCTACAACCAAATCTAAACCGATGATATGTTTAGATTTTCAAAAGGCCGAGATACCTTCCACCTTGTTCTTCCTTCCTTGTTTTCCCCTGGCATGAGACACCCAGAGTTCTTCCTCCCATAGGAGTCATGTGATCAAATTGTGATCCTTGTATATTTTTTCCCTAGAGTCTTCCTACTTCAAGTGCATCCCCTGTTTTGGTGCAATAAAGAAGTGTCGATCTGTCTCTGATATAAGTCTTATAGGAGAGGTGATCGCAATTATTTATGTTGTACTGTTATCATGTAAATAAAATGAAGAACCTTTTGAGGTAAGGGATTGATGTATTCTCTATTATTTTTACGTGCAATAGTAGAGTTAGCATGATTTAGCCCATTGGATCAAAATGGAATTGATATAATAAATATTTGAACCAGATTAATTTTTTTTTATCAATTCCTTAGTGATGTTTTGACACTTTATTTTCCAGATAATATGATTTCTATTATTTTCTTATTTATCATGTTGTTATTTATGGAGATTGGTAAATAATGTAAAGTTGGGATTAATTATAAATTAATTGTCTAAAGACAATGAGGCTTGTAAATGAGTCTTGTTATTGTTGTAATTTTATGATAATCAAATGGATACATTTATAATTGTTTAATTGAATTGGTTAATTCAATATAGATTAAATAACCAGTTTTTCAATAAATGATAATTCATTATTGTTTTTTGAGTTACCCACTTTCTTATAAGGATGAGTGCCTTCTACTTTAGAGACATGAGAGCTGATTGTGTGTGAAGGATGAATTCCTTCCCGGGGCTAATAGCTTAGTTGCCTGTTGTTTGTTTCCTAATGCTTGTGTTGTGATGTGATCCTAGATGGATATTGCGATATGTGGGGATAGAGAGGCTTAGTGGTTGTGGAAGTAGTTGATTCCTAGAGTGGAGAGATGCAACAGTTTATGCATATGGTTTTCAAGTAGGACACTAGAGATGATGGAATAGGTTGAAGCTGGGCTTACTCGAAGATGTGAATATTGTGATGATTTTTTGTTTATCTACTTTAGTTTCCAAACTACTCAAGGAAAATGGTCTTGATTACCCTCATCCCAAAAGAGGCTATGATTTGTGGAGGTATGTCATGTGATTTCCATGATTAGCTTCTCGAGGATGGATGGGCCTACTCTCCCTCTATAGGTGGTAAAGACTCGAGAAGTAGTTCATCAACTCACTGTATTGAGGCCCCTATGTTTGGAAGCTTTGAATGTTTTTTAGATTACCTATAATTATGGAAAGTAATAATTCTATTAATAAATTCTTGAATAAATGATGTTGAACCCAGTGGGTTGGAGCTTGCTGGGATGCCATGGTGAGGTTGTTCTTATAGGAATTGTGGACTTGGTTTTGGTTCTGACTAGAGGGCATGGATATTTGTTGTGATGCTAATGAATGTATTGTGGATTTTTAATGGTTTATTAATGGTTAGATAAATAATTAAATTCAAATAAAAATGATAAAAATGAATAAGGTGATTTAATAAATCTATTAAAATGGTTGTGTGTTTATAGGATATCTAGGGTTAGTAGTGGAAGCCGATAGTTTGAGAGATGATAGCTACAGTTGAGTATAAGACGATGTTTTTTTTCCAAAGTTCCATTGTGAGATATATTATATCTTGTACTTTTTGTGGTTCTATACACTAACCCACCCTTTCGGTTTGAAAAACTAACAACCTGGGGATTCTGAACTCTGGGGGGGGGGGGGGTCCTCAACATCCCGATGGGAGGATGGATGGATGACTTAACACTTTATCCCCACTCTCATCTCTTCGTAGTTACTTGTGATTGTAGAAATGTAGGTTAGTTTTCCCTATATATGTGTGTAGAGAGATGTAATGTCTTATGGTTAATCACAAACATATATTCTAGATATAGTTTCCTATAGACTACTATAGGTGTAACGTATATAGGATGTGGTGGTTTAAGGATCCTTACTTAGTGTATGGGCTATAATGGCCTGAGGTATAATACATGATGTATGATAAATGTTACACAAGTTGTGATGGCTCTCGAAAAATACCAGGTTACTTTGGTTACATGGACGTGGTGGTTGTGTTTCATGAGGTTCATGTTGTGGTGCTTTGCCTAGGTGATGCTTAGGATGCGAGACATTGGGGAATAGGGGAAATCAATGGGGAAGTGGTAGTGGTGTACCCTCAATATTATTTATTATATTATATACTCTTGTATGTGATACATGGTGAGAGTATCCATGGTGAGGCTGGGAATATAGTATACCTGTTTAGGTGAGGAGTTAGTTTCACTTATTATTCGCCGTGCTTCAGCATGCTTTATTTAATTTTTTATTAGAGGATCCAAGGAGGATCCTATAGAGTATACTATTATACTCACCCTATGTATATATAAACAATTTTTAAGTCACTTGGAGCTGGTTGGAGATCAGGCTAGTTACTACTAGTGTAACACCCCAGGTAAATAAAGAGTATGACATTTTCACATTTATCTATATTTGTGAATAAAATATTAATATGACGTTAAAGGGTATGCTATGCTCGATGGCGTACCCAACACGCAACAACGAGTTTCTTGGGAATCTTACGTTGCACTCTAATAATAAAATAATATTATTTTAAATAGTAGTTCACGCCTAGCCATTGTAATGGCGGGAATGAACATAACTAACTAAAAAATGATTATATATGTTTGTCAAATATTTTTACTTTTTACAATAAATGTTAGAGGATTAAGAATGCAAATGAATCCAATTTTAAGCGTAAACATTCTAATATTATTTAAAAGGTCGATTAACCGCCTTTTGATGGAGAACCTCTTTTAAATCCACTTTTTGACAATTTTATATGTTATCTTTGACAAAATAAAATTATTCTTTAGAATCGGGACATCAAAATTTACTTTGTGTAAATTTTTGGTATTTTTCCAAAAAAGTTCAATTTTTAATGAATAGTGAAAAATGTTGTATTTTAATTCAAACCCACTTTTAATCTAATTTATTTATATGATTAGATTATATTTTTAATTGGTTTTAAAGTGAAATTAGAATATATTTTTACCATTTAATCCAATAGTGGTCGTTGGAATTAATTTCACTTTGAAATCGGACTTAAACTAGTGTAAATCTTTTGATACATTTTGTTTCATAAAAACACGCTATTTGTTTTGACAGCGGGAATTAATTATTAAATTAATTACTACAACTTATATGTTCTGAATTTTGTAAAATAGACATCATTTTTGAATTCGGAATATCTAATATATCTTAGGGTGAACTTTTGGTAATTTTCTGAAAAACTTCAATTTTTGATGAATAGTGAAACCACTAAGTGGTACTTATAAAAACTGATTTTCCGTTTAAATGAAATTTTGCCATCATTGTGTTTTGAATTTCAAAAATACAACATACATGGTTGTAATTAAGAAGTAAAATGTGGTTCAATGGGATTAAAATAATTTTTTGGTGAATAGTAACTTATTAAGTTTTTAATCACGATTAGAGGTAATTAATGTAGTTTAAGGTAAGAATAATGTTTTAATAAAATGAAATGATCTAGACACATGTCCTACCCTCATTATATGTGTCATGGCTGACCAATACAATCCATGGGTCAACTTGGCAACCCCATGGAGCCACTTTGGTTGGAAAATGACATAAATATATTTTTATTTAATGTTAAAGTAAAAATGACACAAACATGAGATGTTTTACTAAAACAATTTTTACATGGGGTTATAAAAGTCAGATTTTTGACTATAAATAATAAATGGAAATCTAAATAGATTTCCTACATCATAGTATTTTTTTATAATTTTTAGACATTAAATAAATTAAATTATATATGACATCATGATGATGCATTGATGACCTCATTATTTAAAGATTTAAATAAAATGGAAAGATAATGTGAAATCTAACACCTACACATGTCCAAAACCTATTGGATGGGTGGATTTCGAACCCTTATCACCTTATCCTAGAATTATATCAATTTGGGACCTTTTAAATCTGAAACTCATTTCCAAATAAAGTAACATTTCTTTACTTTCCAAGAGTGCCCCTCCTCTCCTTTTATAAAAGGCCCCCACCTCTACCTCTTTACCCACACTTCCAAAGCCTTTGTCTCGGCCAACCACTGAACATTTTGTCTCTCCACATTTTTCTCTTACTCCTTGAAGCCTCACTTTGGGCAGAAGTCTTTCCAAGGAAGCCTTTGAGCTCAAATTAAAGGGAGTTACCCGATTTTAAGGTAATGTCTTCACTTGAGTTCTTTTGTTTTATTTTGCTTCTCCAACCCCCTAAACTCTTTTTATTATTTTATTTTGTAAAAAATCCAGTATATTAAATATAATATTATGTTTTTATAAGAAGGATTCATGCTACACATACACACACATACATCTAATGGTTAAAGAACATACTGTTTCCGTGGATGGAGAATTTCTGCCTCCCGAAACGATGATTGTTCAACATTCTTTTAACACCTTCAAAGGTGGCCATTAAGATGTCACTATATTTATATATGATATATATTATGTTTATGTTACCCTTATGCTTCTGTATTTTTCATTTGTGGTATACCTTTATGGTTTCCATTATGGGTAAACACGATAATTTCATTTTAGGAAGTGAGGACTACCGCCCCCTCAAAGTGATTTGATTCATAATGCCAAATGTGGTACATATAAAGGATGGATTTAAAGTTATTATATATGATGTTATACTGTAATTATAATATACCTCTATATCATCATTATTTCTTCGCATTAAATTATGAGATAGAAATGAAAGTAACGTTCATGCGTACGTACGGCTTACCGTCTCTATGAACGGTGCATTTCATTTCGTATCCCCAAATGTAATGTACTATTATAAGTACATATATATAATGGATATATATGATGTATGTTACATCTAAATGATTAATATAATTCTGGAATTAAAATATACATACCTCTCATTTAGTTTTAATTCCATTAATATGGCATAGAAATGAAAGTTACATTCATGCGTACGTACGGCTTACCGTCTCCATGAACGGTGCATTTCATTTCATTCCTATAAATTATTATGTAATATTATAAATAAATGTATATCCTGGATATATATGATATATGTGATATCCAAATCAGGTATGTCATTCTGGATATAAAGAACCTTTGACCACACGAACAACATGTAATTGTAAGAAGTCCACTTTTGACTTAAGAACCAAATATCGAGAAAACAAACATTATTAACTTTGATGATTACATAATGTTTATAACATTTCAATAATTGATATAAAAGGAATAATGAACTTGGAAAATGTTCTTAAGCAATTAGAAATTAACTCAAGTTTATTATTCAGGATGTTAAAGAACGATCGAGTCAAGTCGGACCCGAGGTAAGGGATCCTACTCCTCTCTTTCTTTTTAAGTACACTCTTTTATGCCATTACTTTTAAGCTCATATTTCTTGTGATTGGGATGTTCTTTTATATTAATCTTACTGTAATTTTTATGTTCATATGATGAGAGACCTTATTCTCTCTCATCAATCCATTTTGTATGTTTTGAGTGGCGCCGTTAGGCTGCTGAATTTTCGTAAGAGATCTAACCTCTCCCTTTCTTTTTAAGTACACTCCTTTATGTCACTTCTTTTAAGCTCCTCTTTGTTATGTTGGGGGATGTTATTTTATATTCCTCTTTCTGTAAACTTTATGTTAATATGATGAGAGACCCTATTTGATCTCATCAATCCATTTTTGTGGCACCGTTTGGCTGCCGAGTTTTCGTAATGGATTTTTCATCTCACTCTTATTCCCATGAGATTTATGCTACATTTGCCACAATTTCCTTTGAGTGGTGTATGTACTACCCATTAAAATAATCATTTTGTATAATAATTTCATTTATGAGTATTTACATAAATGTTGTATTGTCCTTCTTTCACTGGGTGCATGTCTCGAAAGATACCAATGTCGGTAAGGGAACCTTTCACCCTCCACTTTTTAAAAGACTTCTTTTGTTGGGTATTTTAATTTACATATTGTTATGTTGGGATACATTCTCATATAACCTTATCGATATAAATTTTATGTCCAGGTGATGAGATACCCTTTTTTATCTCTCATCAACTCATTTTCTGAATTTTGTAGTGATGCCGTTAGGATGTCATATTTTTGCAAGGGAACTTCTTAACCAAAATTTGATTCTTTTGGATAATCTTGTAATCCTTGAATATTTCATTATATGAATATGTTTGAATAACCTCTGATTGTTTTACACTTAATATCCACTTATATTGGGGGTATTCGTTTGTCACACATAATTATGTAATTGACTTATCCTTAAACCAAGGATACCGTCTTTGTAAGGGACTTCATCTCAATCTCCTTTCATTGAGGCATATTTCGTTTTATACACAACTATCTTTTATACAATGTATAAACCCCTTTGACTTTTACTTTTATACAAAAGGAATCTTTTTCTACGAAGCGTTTTACTAAATGACAAAAATGAATGTTTCTTTTAACGTACGTGGTGAAAATGACCTTTTCCGCCGCCGCGAGTATTATTTGATCTTTGGCTTCCTCAACAAGCCGTAATGTTTTTAAAATAAAATAAATACCATATACTCTTTTATGTATTTTAGTATTGAAAATGGGTTTGATAAATGATTCTATTATGTTAATATATTTAAATGATATATTGTGATTGAAATGTGGAAATGTAATCATTCCTTTATATTGGTTTTATGTGTTATAATTTTATAATGGTACTTGGACATATTACGGGTGGTTACGTGATAAACCATATGACGGGTGGTGCCGTGAATACCAGGATGGGTGGTTATGTTATAACCTCCAATGCATTTGGTATGGAAGTCGGCCGTATGGCTATTCCATTAAGTATGTGTGGATGTCGGCCGTATGTCTATTACATTAAGTATGTGTAGAAGTTGACTGTATGGTTATTCCACTTAAGTATGTTTATGTCCCAAGTTACCTTTATATGTTATGTGATCTTTATATGGGTTTTATGGTAATATTTTGGTTACAGAAGGGTAATTAATGAAATTTTATTCATTGAAGAGTTTTTACTACTTCGAAAAGGTGAAAAGTATTTCTTTGATAAAGTATACATGGTTTACTTGTTGTTTTGAAAAACTAACAGTTTTCATTCTCGGTGTATCCCTTACTGAGCTTTTTATGCTCATCCCAAGTTTTTGAAATGTTTTTCACTGGAATTAACATGGAATAGGGTCAAGGATGGGATCAAGGGAAAGTCATGCAACCTAAAACATGGAACTGGACATGTTTCTTTTTAAGTGTTTTTATTTTATGGATACTTAGTAAAAGTTTCTACTTTGTAATCTTTGGAGATGTAATAGTTATATCCTAATTCTCTAAAACTCTAAACCTAAAAAGATCCTCAATGTGAATTATTCATTTAATTCATTATTATGTAAGGTTTAAGGCTGGGCCTCATATTTGGTATCATAGGTCGGTTTAGATAACTTTAGAGGTTAGGGTATTCTTTAAGCATAAGTGACATGACCATAATGGTTAGGATTTCATAAACAGTCCTAGTTTTAGATAAAGTGAATGAGTAAGAATATCTTAGTGTTTATCTTCCTCTTTAGTACATGATGGTTTTGTTGATATACTCACACTGACCTTTTTGGTTTTAGTAAATGGAAGGATCTAGCAGGCACCAAGGTAACGATGGATGTGAAGGAAACTGTGACAGTATTCTGAGTGAGCAACTGAATGATATGGAAGCTGCAATGAGAACTCTTGTGTTTATCCTCAACCAACTATCTGGAGTCATGATTGACCACCTAAACCTTGGTGATTTCTATAAGGCATCATATATGTGAGAAATAAATCCCTACGGAACTACAGGTAATAATAATAAAGGCAAGTGTGTTCAAAAACCTATGTGTCATAAATGTGGAAAGAAACACCTAGGAAAATGTTTCAAAGGGACAGAAATATGCTATAGATGTGGAAATGAAGGTCATAAAGCAAGAACCTGCCATGGAAAAAGGAAGCATATAGTTAACTCAAGGAAAGGGAATGAAGTTCTTTCTGAGGGATCAATTGAATGTTTTAAATGTGGTGTACATGGTCATTATGCAAACACATGTCCTATAAAGAAGTTTCATGAATAGGATCACCAAGATCATACAAATACTCATTTACCAATACCTAATGCCATTCCGATTGAGGATGAAGAAACTGACAATGACCAATCAAAGGTATGGATTATTTCTTAACTTTTGTTTTCTATTTTGGAATCATAGGATATGATTCATTATTTTGTTTGTATGAAAGAATTATTTCAGAATAAGTTGGAAAGGAATGGTTAATGGATCATGAAGAATGTTGAATGAGTAAGAAGTAAACATATAAGGGCTTCAAGAGTTATGGTGAAATTCTTAAGAGTATTAAGTGTCTTTTGATGATGGGGTACATTAGAAGACTTTTTATGGTATGTGTAACACTGATGTTTGATATATGAAAATTTTACTCAAAGAATAGTAATCTGTTCTTTTGTGGACATAGTTATAAAGAACCATTTGGGTTTATATGATCCTTACATTTGAGGTAATTGTGGTTTACTATATGTTATGATGGAAGTAAAAGTCATGAGATTAAATTGAGATTAAATTATGTTATGGTTATTTTTGATGATTTTATCTCTTTTTGGGAATAACTTGAGAATTATATAGTTTTGTAAAAAGGACAACACCCAGACCGTGTGACACCCCGTCGCGTCGGACAAAGCTGCGGGAATCGAACCCACAACCAAAGTGCGACTGGTATTTATCGCCTACCACTGGACTACGTGAAGTCCCTGGTTAGTTTGACTGATTCTTTTTAGTTAGATGATTTTATGAATTAATATTAAGTTGATTTTGGGTTATCTATCGAAATTTATTAACCTATCATGGAGGATATGTGATTAGGTTAATTACTTTTCAATACGAGACATTAAGAGAAACTGATGTTGTTTGGAGATAAATGTTATGATTTAACTTGGAAGAATATGTGACTAAATCCTTCAAATATTTGGGTTTCAATATTAGTTTGTTTTACTTTGAAGTATTTTATGGACAATTTGTTTATCAAATAGTCCTCATTGAACTTTGGGTTTTGTTGGAAAAACTTTGGAGATTAAGAATATATTTTCTTTTTATAAATGGTTATCCTTTTCTGGATTATCTGATCTTGTACCAACCTTTTTGGTTTTGGTTTTGGTTAGAGTATAAAGACATGGGAAGTATATAGTTCTCTATTTTGGATTAGGTGATTCTCTAGAAATTGATTATAGTACTCTTAATGCGAAAAAGTCTTCCTAAATACTCGTCTTTTGGAGAAAATATGAGTTTGATTAAGGAATCTAGTAAAAGTTGAAAGTCAACATGATAAGTGATTATGTTTCCTTATGAATAAATTCCTCAATAAAAAGTAACTTAAAACAAAAATGTTGTCTATTAACTTTTCCTACTGGGGAATCGAATACCGTATAACCCATCTCAAGTTTGTGATTTTCTTATGGTTAAATTTCTCCTAGACATTTTTACTATCACTCTCCATCAGAACATGACCCTTTGTTTTTTCTTCCATATCCATATTTTCCTACTTGGAATCATAGTATGGGTTAACTCGGGTGACCTCTGTACTTCTCTCCCTTTATTTTAAAGTTATTGTTTTACTGACTCTTGTTCTGATGTGGGACTTTCAAGGATGTTTCCGAGCCCAATTTTAAAATTGCGAGGACGCAATTCCCAAAAGGGGGGAAGGATGTAACACCCCAGGTAAAAAAAGAGTATGACATTTTCACATTTATCTATATTTGTGAATAAAATATTAATATGACTTTAAATGGGACGCTATGCTCGATGGCGTACCCAACACGCAACAACGAGTTTCTTGAGAATCTTACGTTGCACTCTTATAGTAAAATAATATTATTTAAAATAGTAGTTAACGCCTAGACGTTGTAATGGTGGGAATGAATAGAACTAACTACAAAATGATTATATATGTTTGTCAAATATTTTTACTTTTTACAATAAATGATAGAGGATTAAGAATGAAAATGAATCCAATTTTAAGCGTAAACATTCTAATATTATTTAAAAGGTCGATTAAACGCCTTTTAATGGCGAACCTCTTTTAAATCCACTTTTTGAAAATTTTATGTGTTATCCTTGACAAAATAAAATTCTTCTTTAGAATCGGGACATCAAAATTTACTTTTTGTAAATTTTTGTTATTTTTCCAAAAAAGTTCAATTTTAATGAATAGTGAAAAATGTTGTATTTTAATTCAAATCCTCTTTTAATCTAATTTACTTATATGATTAGATTATCTTTTGAATTGGTTTTAAAGTAAAATTAGAATATATTTTTACCATTTAATCCAATAGTGGTCGTTGGAATTAATTTCACTTTGAAATCGGACTTAAACTAGTGTCAATCTTTTGATACGTTTTGTTTCATAAAAACACGCTATTTGTTTTGACAGCGGGGATTAATTATTAAATTAATTAATGAAACTTATATGTTCTGAATTTTTTAAAATATACATCATTTTTTAATTCAGAATATCAAATATTGCTTAGGGTGAACTTTTGGTAATTTTCTGAAAAACATCAATTTTTGATGAATAGTGAAACCACTAAGTGGTACTTATAAAAACTGATTTTCCGTTTAAATGAAATTTTGCCATCATTGTGTTTTGAATTTCAAAAATCTGACATACATGGTTGTAATTAAGAAGTAAAATGTGGTTCAATGAGATTAAAATAATTTTTTGGTGAATAGTAACTTATTAAGTTTTTAATCGCGATTAGAGAAAATTAGTGTAGTTTAAGGTAAGAATAATGTTTTAATAAAATGAAATGACCTAGACACATATCCTACCCTCATTGGATGTGTCATGGCCCACCAATAAAATCCATGGGTCAACTTGGCGACCCCATGGAGCCACTTTGGTTGGAAAATGACATAAATATCTTTTTTTTAATGTTAAAGTAAAAATGACACAAACATGAGATGTTTTACTAAAACAATTTTTACATGGGGTTATACAAGTCAGATTTTTGATTATAAATAATCAATAGAAATATAAAAATATTTCCTACATCATAGTATTTTTTTTATAATTTTTAGACATTAAATAAATTAAATTATTTATGACATCATGATGATGCAGCGATGACCTAATTATTTAACGATTTAAATAAAATGGAAAGATAATGTAAAATCTAAGACCTAAACATGTCAAAAACCTATTTTATGGGTGTATTTCTAACACTTATCACCTTATCCTTGAATTATATCATCATGGGACCTTTTAAATCCGAAACTCATTTTCAAATAAAGTAACATTTCTTTACTTTCCAAGAGTGCCCCTCCTATCCTCTTATAAAAGGCCCCCACCTCTACCTCTTTACCCACACTTTAAAAGCCTTTGGCTCGGCCAACCCCTGACCATTTTGTCTCTCCACATCCCTCTCTTACTCCTTGAAGCATCACTTTGGGCAGAAGTCTTCCCAAGGAAGCCTTTGAGCTCAAACCAAATGGAGTTACCCGATTTTAAGGTAATGTCTTCACTTGAGTTCTTTTGTTTTATTTTGCTTCCCCAACCCGCTAAACTCTTTTTATTAATTTCTTTTGTAACAACTCCAGTATCTTCAATATACTAGTATGTTGTTATAAGAAGGATTCAAGCTACACTTACACACACTTACATCTAATGGTTAAAGAACATACTGTTTCTGTGGTGGCGAATTTCTACATCCCGAAACGATGATTGTTCAACATTCTTTTAACACCTTCAAAGGTGGCCATTAAGATGTCACTATATTTATATATGATATATATTATGTTCATGTTTCCCTTATGCTTCTGTATTTTTCATTTGTGGTATACCTTTATAGTTTCCATTATGGGCAAACATGATAATTTCATTTTAGGAAGTGCGGACTACCGCCCCCTCAAAGTGATTTGATTCGTTAATTCCATATGTGGGATGTATAAAGGATGGATTTAAAGTTATTATATATGATGTTATACAGGAATTATAATATACCTCTATATCATCATTATTTATTCCCATTAAATTATGAGATAGAAATGAAATTAACGTTCATGCGTACGTACGGCTTACCGTCTCCATGAACGGTGCATTTCATTTTTTATCCCCAAATGTAATGTAATATTATAAGTACATATATATAATGGATATATATGATGTATGTTAAATCTAAATGATTAATATAATCCTGGAATTAAAATATACATACCTCTCATTTAGTTTTAATTCCATTAATATGACATAGAAATGAAAGTAGCATTCATGCGTACGTACGGCTTACCGTCCCATGAACGGTGCATTTCATTTCTTTACTCTAAATGATTATGTAATATTATAAATACATATATATGGTGGATATATATGATATATATGTTATCCAAATCAGGAATGTCATTCTGGATATAAAGAACCTTTGACCACACGAACAACATGTAATTGTAAGAAGTCCACTTTTGACATAAGACCCAAATATCGACAAAACAAACATTATTAACTTAAATGATTAAATAATGTTTATAACATGTAAATAATTTATTTAAAAGGAACAATGAACTTGAAAAAGGTTCTTAAGAAAGTATAAATTAACTCAAGTTTATTATTCAGGATGTTAAAAACGATCGAGTCAAGTCGGACCTGAGGTAAGGGATCCTACTCCTCTCTTTCTTTTTAAGTACACTCTTTTATGCCATTACTTTTGAGATCATATTTCTTGTAATTGGGATGTTATTTTATATTAATTTTACTGTAATTTTTATGTTCAAATGATGAGATACCCTATTATCTCTCATCAATCCATTTTGGATGTTTTGAGTGGCGCCATTAGGCTGTTGAATTTTCGTAAGAGATCTAACCTCTCTCTTTCTTTTTAAGTACTCTCCTTTATGTCACTTCTTTTAAGCTCCTATTTGTTATGTTGGTGGATGTTCTTTTATATTCCTCTTTCTGTAAACTTTATGTTAATATGATGAGAGACCCTATTTGATCTCATCAATCCATTTTTGTGGCGCTGTTAGGCTGCCAAGTTTTTGTAAGGGATTTTTCATCTCACTCTTATTCCCATGAGATTTATGCTACATTTGCCACAATTTCCTTTGAGTGGTGTATGTACTTCCCATTAATTTACTCATTGTGTATAATACTTTCATTTATGAGTATTTACATCAATGTTGTATTATCCTTCTTTCACAGGGTGCATGTCTTGAAAGATACCCATGTCGGTAAGGGAACCTTTCACCCTCCTCTTTTTAAAAGACTTCATTTGTTTGGTCTTTTAATATAAATATTGTTATGTTGGGATACGTTCTCATATAACATTATTGATTTAAATTTTATGTCCATGTGATGAGATACCCTTTTTATCTCTCATCAACTCATTTTCTGAATTTTGTAGTGACACTGTTAGGCTGTCATATTTTTGCAAGGGAACTTCTTAACCCAAATTTGATTCTTTGGGATAATCTTGTACTCCTTGAATATGTCATTATATGAATATGTGTGAATAACCTCTGATTTTTTTACACTTAATATCCACTTATATTGGGTGTATTAGTTTGTCACACATAATTATGTAATTGACTTATCCTTAAACCAAGGATACAGTCTTTGTAAGGGACTTCATCTCAATCTCCTTTCATTGAGGCATATTTAATTTTATACACAACTATCTTTTATACGGTGTATAAACCCCTTTGACTTTTACTTTTATACAAAAGGAATCTTTTTCTACGAAGCGTTTTAATAAATGACAAAAAGGATTGTTTCTTTTAACGTACGCAGTGACAACGACCTTTTTCGCCGCCGTGAGTATTATTTGATCTTTGGCTTCCTCAACAAGTCGTAATGTTTTTAAAATAAAATAAATACCATATACTCTTTTATGTATTTTGGTTTTGAAAATGGTTTTGATAAATGATTCTATTATGTCAATATATTTAAATGATATATTGTGATTGAAATGTGGAAATGTTATCATTCCTTTATATTGGTTTTATGTGTTATAATTTTATAATGGTACTTGGACATATTATGGGTGGTTACGTGATAAACTATATGACGGGTGGTGCCGTGAATACCAGGACGGGTGGTTACATTATAACCTCCAATGCATTGGGTATGGAAGTCGGCCGTATGGCTATTCCATTAAGTATGTGTGGAAGTCGGCCGTATGGCTATTCCATTAAGTATGTGTGGAAGTAGACCGTATGGTTATTCCACTTAAGTATGTTTATGTCCCAAGTTACCTTTATATGTTATGTGATCTTTATATGGGTTTTATGGTAATCTTTTGGTTACAGAAGGGTAAGTAATGAACTTTTATTCAGTGAAGAGTTTTTACTATTTCGAAAAGGTGAAAAGTATTACTTTGATAAAGTATACATGGTTTACTTGTTGTTTTCAAAAACTAACAGTTTTCATTGTTTTTGTATCCCTTACTGAGCTTTTTATGCTCATCCCATGTTTTTGAAATGTTTTTCACAGGACTTAATGTCGAATAGGGTCAAAGATGAGATCAAGGGAAATTCATGCAACCTAAAACATGGAACTGGACATGTTTGTTTTTAAGAGTTTTTATTTTATGGAAACTTAGTAAAAGTTTATACTTTATAATCTTTGGAGATGTATTAGTTATGTCCTAATTCTCTAAAACTCTAAACCTGAAAAGATCCTCAATGTGAATTATTAATTTAATTCATTATTATGTAAGGTTTAAGGCTAGGGACCCATAACTAGCTTGGAGTTGCAGGAGCTATTTGGGCTTCGTGGTTGCAGTTGTTTTACTTTCTTTTGAAACATGAAGTTCTCTCTTTAATTTTTAGCAGTTCATGAATGACATTACATATGTGTACTTCAGATTTATTTTATATTGTAATCTAAATTGGAGTTGGATGGTGTCTGTATTATCTCTCTATTTCACATGTGTTCTCTTAGAGGGTAATGCATCCCATTTATGTGTCTACTATACCCTCAGTGCTATTCTCCAACCTAGGGCCTATGAGAGGTGGGACTCGGGGGTAATTATATTTCTTCTCACATTGCTGGCCCAGGAGGGGTACACTTTGTGGGGAGGTGTTCATGAAAGAGTGGTATCAGAGGTTTGGTTGAGGGATATGATGGAGTTTGGAGTTAGGTACAGATGAGGTTGCAATGGTTGGTAGGGAAACGATGTCAGTCAGGTTTTGAAAGTGCTATAAACACTAGAGACAGACTAAGAAATAGGTATTTAGGGACCCTATGATCTGATGCACAAACCATTCAGTTTGTAGTGGCTATTAAATGAGGTGATTCTTGTTTCAGGGTAGATACCTAGGAAAGGACCATATATCATTCTTATTTGTCCCTATGTTTGAATTGGTAAACCTTTAGATAGGTTAATCTAAAATGAATAAAATAAAATCATTAATTAATTAATGTTGATTCTTCCTTATTCTTGGAATAGGAGATATAACTCTTTGTTATTTTGAAGGTATGAATCTAGGTCGATGTCCTTGTCAGTTTCACACAGAATATGTTCAGCAGGTTGTGTCAGCCGATTGTCGTAGAGTAGAGGTTGATGAAGATGAAACCTGGATGAGGACACTTTTCTAGTTTCAATGGTAGAGTTTGCAGAAGTATGAGGGATTCATTTGAGATGTAGTCATGGAAGACTGGTTGGAGGTGGTTTCTATAGCTTTCATCTCAATCCATGCTCAGAAAGAGCACTAGGTATCACTGGTTATGATGATGCTATGTGGAGAAGAAAGATAGTGGTGGTTCTTATTCCTTAAGGATATCAGGGAGTCAGCAGTCTCATGGGAGGAGTTCCGAGACCGGTTCAGAGTCTAGTTTCTCTCTTTGACCACGAAGGTGGCTAGTTGTCAGGAGATTCTTACATTTGTACAGGGGAGAACCAGTGTGTGAGAGTACGAAATACATTTCAGGAACCTTCTGCTATATGCTTCAGACCTATTTCCTGATTAGGAGGCTAGGACGGGGAATTTCTAGGAGTCTATTCATCTAGAGGTCCAGTACCAGGTCACCCAATTTATGATGAAGTCATATCTTAAGGTAAAGGAGAGGGTAGGGATCATTGAGAGGAAATTATCTAGAACCTGATAATCATGAGAGGGGATTCATTAAGATTATTCACGAAGCAAAGATGTGGTTTGGGGTTCCCATTTTTTATGGAATAAGAGTTTCTGTTTGGCTGGGGTAAGTCCCAGCCCTCAGTATCTCATTTCTTCAGGGCCAGTGGCTCTTAGACCTATTCCAAGGTATCATGCATTTGTTTTTCCTGTAGACGATGAAGTCATCAGCAACGAGAGTGCCCAAAATTTTTGAGCAGTCATTGTATGTCTTGTGTTCCACTTTAAGTTCCCCCATTGAGGCAGTTTTAGTAGAGGCAATATTAGGGGCAGGTTGCACCAGCTTTGGATCAGTAGAGAGAAGATGAGGAATTTAGAGGACATCCCCAGGATGCTCCCCATCCTTAGAGAGTAGAGTGCGTCTATGGTGGTGGTCATCATCAGGGTCAGAGAGGCCACATAGAGGGTCATGGTCAGCTTCGAGATTTCACATTTCTAGTGCCGGGTGATCCAGATGTCGTTTGATGTACCCTTTTCTTGTTTTATACTTGGGTGTATGCCTTGTTTGATTTTGGAGTGGCACGCTCTTTCATATCACCTACCCTTGTCCATTATTTGGGTCTTAAGGTAGATATGCTTCCAGTTCCCTTGGCATTGACTATGCTAGTTTGAGGTTGAGATGACTTGTTTGAAGTATGTAGAGACCGTGTGCTAGTGTTGGGACACCACTGCTATTGGGGAGATTTCCTATGTTTACAGATACAAAAATGTAATGTCATCCTTAACATGGATTGGTTTATTTGATACAATCTATTGTGGATTTATTTCGTAAGTAGGTGGTATTTCTTGATGCCAATGGGGATCCAACTACGTTTTTTGGTGAGTGAGACCCTTAGATGGGTAATAGGCATGTTCATTCTTTGTCATCCTTGATGGATGAGCTGATTTTGAGTTCATCAGAGGTTCAATAGTTGACATTTCCTAGGGTCATGGAAGAGTACCCTGATGAATTTCCAGAAGAGGTTTTAGCGTTACCACGTCGATGATAGATCGAGTTTGGGATCAAGATAAATCTATAAAATTCTCAAATATCATTGTATTCATATAGGATGGCACCTTATGAGTTGCAGGAGCTATGTATACAAATTTATGGTCTGTTACAATATTGTTTCGTTTGGTCGAGTGTGTTACCATGGGGTGCACAAATTTTTTCACAAAGAATGTTGATGGTAGTTTGCGGCTGTGTGTTGATTATTTTCACTTGAACAAAGTGAAAGTGAATAAACAATATCCTATTATGGGTATTGATGAATTTTTTCAATCAACTAAAGTGTGAAATTTGGTTCTCAAAGATTTACATAGAGTCGGTATATCATCATATGCGTGTGAAAGATGTGGATATCCTAAATACTGATTTATGTTGTTGTCATGGGAACTACGTGTTCGTTGTGATGCCATTCAGTGTGATTAATGCTCCAGATATGTTCATGGGGTTGAGGAATGGTGTGTTCTGTGAGTTCCTAGATATGTTCATGGTGGTCTTCATAAATGACATCCTTGTGTACTCCATGTATAAGGAGGAGCATGAAGAGCTTTTTCCTGACATCTTGGGAGTTCTTCATCAACAAAACCCGATTGATAAGTTTTTAAAGACTGGGCTTTGAGCTCGAGAAGTCCAATTATATGTGAATTTTGTAGATGATTCACTAAGAAGGAAGTCACGTAGTGATGAAATGTGTGAATAAGGTGATTCTTGGAGAGTAATGGAAGAACTTTCAGTGTTATATCTCGATATGGGAGAAAATGTGGGTAGATGTTGTCTTTTTCAGATGACGGTGCATTCATATTTAGTGAAGAAGGTGGACGATTCCCAACTATGGGATCTTGTGGTAGAGGTATGGATAGATCGAGTTGTTTGTGGCTAGGCACCTGATGGTTAGTTTGAGGATGAACAACACCAAGTGTTTTTTCAGGGAAGGTTTTTTGTTCCTTTGGTGATTCGTGAGATGGTTCTTAGAGAGTTGAATAGTTCTACCTTAGCGGTACATCCTAGCATAATAATGATTTACCAATATTTGAGGAGTTAGTTTGGGTGGCCTGGGTTGAAACATATAGTTTCAAAGTTTGTGTCATGATGTTTGGTCTACCATAAGGTGAAGGTCAAGTACCATGTTCCCAGTGGTTTTCTCCAGCCATTAGATGTTCCCCAGTAAAAGTGGGAGGACATATTGATGGAATTTGTTACTGGTATACCTTGAGATCAATGAGGCCATGAATCTATATGGGTTGTAGTGGATCGCTTGAAAAAATAATACCTCTTAATAGAAATCCAGGAGTCGAGCTCAGAGGAGGTCTTGTTGAGGAAATATTTGGAGGAGGTGGGGAGACTTCACGGAGTCCCAAGGACGATCATTCCCGATTGAGATCCTCATTTTACCTCCAGGGTGTGGAGAGGCCTCTAACATGATTTTGGTTCTCAGCAATGCCATATAAATGATTTTCATCTACATAAGGATGGTCATACAAAGTGGACCATCCAGAAACATGAAGACATGTTGCACTCTTGTGTCCTGGATATTGGGGGTTCATGGATGGGGCATATACCCTTGGTAGAGTTCACTTACAAAAATAGTTTCCAATAAACTATCGATATTGAGCCGTTTGAATCTTTGTATGGCTGAACTTTAAATTCTCTATTATTTTGAACTCAGGTCAAAGAGTCAGAAATTCTCAGGATAGAACTGGTACATAATACAACAAATATGGTTCAAGTGATTCGTTAGTGGATGACGGGTGGATAAGATCGTCAGAAGTCCTATGCTAACCATAATAGGTGAACTCTAGAGTTTGATGTTGGGGATCACATGTTTCTGAAGGTGTACCCCTATCATGGGTAGTGAAGGTTTTGTCATGGGATTAAGCTTTATCCCTAGTTTGTTGGGACTTTCAATGTGTTAAATTATGTTAGATCCATGGAATATTAGATAGAAATTTCCTGAATATGAGTTGGATACATGATATTTTTTCACATGTCACATATCCATCATTATCTACATGATGAATCTCACATCATCGATTGGGGAGAGATCAATGTTGATAACAATGCAACCTTAGAGGATCGGCCTATAGAGATCTATGACTGTAAGGAGAAGGTTTTGCACGAGCATTCTATCACCTTGGTTTGTGTCTAGTGGAAGCACAGTGGTGTGGAGGAGAGTACCTAGAAGCATGAGTCGTAGATACACACTCAAAACCCTGAGATGATTGATGTTTAACTCATTTCTTGTAATGATGTTTGTTTTGTGGTTGTAGACCTTTATTATTTATGAGATGTACTTATTTGGTTTCTTCTAGTAGCTTGATATATTTTGAGAGGTTTCTCCCCTGGGAGTGTGTTTAGGAGCTGGTTGTGGTTGTTATGTGGTTTTGTGTGTTTCTTTTTGAAGCGGTTGATCTCCTTTGGTGGCAAGAGCCTTGATAGGTATCTCAAAGGGTGGTTGTTCAGACCCCTATTTCTATTTCCTCTCCAGATTGGTTTTGGTTTCTCAAGGATGAGAATGTTTTGAGAGGTATTTGATGTAACGACCCAGACCTCTATAGTTCATTCCCATGTGAAAATCAGGTGTTTGAGGTGTTCTAGGAAGTCAAGGCATCTTATTCCAAACACTTTTCAAGATTTCCAATTTGGTGAATAGTGTATCCAGTTTTATGAATAGTTCTATCAATGAGATAGATGTGAACAATTTTGTGAGTGAGTCATTTGTGAACAGTGCTATTGGTGTGTCATTTGTGAATAGTACTACCAACGAGTCATTTTTGAACAGTTCTGTCGGTGCATCATTTGTGAACAGTTCTGTTGGTGAGTCATTTTTGAATAGGGCTATTGGTGTGTTATTTGTAAATAGTGTTTTCAGTGATTTATTTATGGACAGTGCTATTGGTGAGTCATTTGTGAACACTACTGTCGGTGAGTCACTATGAATAGTGCTATCAGTGAGTTATTGTGAACAGTGCTATCTATGATTCATTTGTGAAAAATGTGGTTAGTGAGTCATTTGTGAACAGTGTTGTCAGTGAGACATTTGTGAACAGTGCTGTCTGTGAGTCATTTGTGAACAGTGCTATCGGCGAGTCATTTGTGAATAGTGCTCTCAGTGAGTCATTTGTGAACTGTGTTGTTAGTGAGTCATTTGTGAACTGTGCTTTCAGTGAGTCATTTGTGAACAGTGTTGTCAGTGAGTCATTTTTGAATAGTACTGTTGGTGAGTCATTTTTTTACTATGCTGTTAGTGAGACATTTGTGAATAGTGGTGTCAGTGAGTCATTTTTGAACAGTGCTACCAGTGAGACATTTGTGAATAGTATTTCTATCTTCCTATAGTTCTCCCGTTTAATATTTTATTTGATGTAAAACACATTCAAGGAATTTTTAAGGGATTTTGGGCCGATTAAAATCCCATAAATCCTATCTTAATATTCCTAAGTCTCAGAGTTCCTTTTCTAGGTCAAATCGTGTAATCTTGACCAGATACTCCATTAATGGAAAATGTAAAACCATATTTAACTGATGCTCTGTTTAGAATTTCAAAAGGTTGTGATACCATCCTCCTTGTTCTACCTTCTTTGATTTCCCCCGAAATGAGATGCCCAGAGTTCTTCCTTCCATAGGAGTTGTGCGATCAAATCACGATCCTTGGATCGTTTTCCCTGGGGTCTTCCTGCTGCAAGCACACCGCTATTTTGGTGCAATAAGAAAGTTTTAATCTATCTCTAATATAAGTCTTCTAGGAGAGGGGATTTTGATCCTTTAGGTTTGAATGTTCTCATGTAAATAAGATCAAGAAACTTTTGAGGTAGGGGATTCATGGAGTTTTAATTGTTTTGATGTGAAATTGTATAATTACCATGATTTAGCCCACTAGATCAAAATGTAATTGACATAATAAATAATTGAACCAGATTAAATAATTTTTATCAATTCCTTAGTAATGTTTTTCCTCTTGATTTTCTAGATAGTGTGATTTATATGCTTTTTTTATCATGTCATTATTGATGGAAATTAGTAAAGACTGTAAAGCCATGATTAATTATATATTAATTGGATAAAGATAAAGAGGAATGTAAATGATTCATTTTTTATTAATGTAATGGTATGGTAATAAAATGGATGCATTTATGAATGTTTAATTGAATCAGTTAATTCAATATGGATTATTGAACCAGTTTTTTGTTAAATGATAATTCCCGGTGGGGTTCTGAGTTAACCACTTTTTACAAGGACAAGAAACTTCTGCTTTATATTTATGAGAGCTCATCGTGTGTGAAGGATGAATGCCTTGCTTGGGTCCAATATCCCAATTGGTTTGTTGTTTGTTTCTTACTTCTTGTGCTGTGATGTGAGCTTGGATGGATGTTGTGATATGTGGGGGAAGAGATACCTAGTGGTTGTGACAAAAGGTTGTGCTTAAAGTGGAGAGATGAAGTGATTTATGCATATGGGTGTTGGGAAGGACTCCAAGAATGATGGAATGTGTTGAAGCTGGTATTACCCATAGATTTGAATGTTGTGGTGCTTGTTTGTTTATCTTCATTAGTTTCCCAACTGCTTGAGGTAGATGATCTTAGTTACCCTCCTTCTAGAAGAGGTGAAGATTCATAGGGTATGCCATGTGATTTCTATGTTTAGATTCTCAATGGTGGATGGGCCTACTCTCCTGATATAGGTGGAAAAGACTCGATGGGTATTTCATTTACTCACCATGTTGATCCCCTTGTGTTTGGAATCTTAGAATTTTTTTTTCGAGAATACCTGGAATTATAGAAAGTAATAATACTATTAATAAATTTTTGAATAAATTATGTCGAACACAAAGGGTTGGTGCTTTCTAGGATGTAATTTTGAGGTTTTTCTCAGAGGAACCGTGGACATGGTGTTGGTTCTTCCTAGAGGGAATGCAAATTTGTTGTGATGCTAATGAATGTAATGGGGATTCTTTAATGGTTGATTAATGGTTAAATAATTAATTAACGTAAATTTCAATAGATAAAAAGGGATAATATGATTTAATAAATATCATTAAATGGTTGTGTCCTTATAGGATATATAGTGATAATAGTGGTAGCTGGGTGTTTGAGAGACGTTGTCTACAGTGGAGTCTAAGACTAGGTTTTTTCCATAGTGTGGTTGTGAGATATATTATATCTTGTACTTTTTATTTTTCTATACACTACCCCACCCTTTTAGTTAGGGATACTAACACCCTGGGGATTTTGAGCCTTGGGGGGTGGGGGTTGTTTTCCCCAATATCCCGGTGGGAGGATGGATGACTAGATTCCCCCTTTGGCCTCACTCTCTTTTCTTGGTAGTTAATTATGCTGGTAGGCATGGAGGTTAGTTTTTCCCATATATGTGTGTAGAGGTCTGTAATGTCTTGTGGTTATTACCACACATATATTCTGGATATAGTTTCTTATGGAGTACTATAGGTGTAACATGTATAGGATTTGATGGCATGAGGATCCTTACTTGGTGTATGGGTTATAATGACTTGTGGTATAACACCCAAAATATGATACAAATTGTGCGAGCTGTGGTGGCTCCTGGAAAATACCTAGTTACTCTAGTTATGTGGATATGGTGGTTGTGTTACATGAGTTTCATGTTGTGTCACTTTGGCCAGGTGTTTACAGACAAGCCGTTTTAGAGAGATATGCTTTGGAAGTGCGACGTTGGGGAAAGCCGAAAACCAGTGGGGAAGTGGTAGTAGTGTACCCTAGATATTCATCATTATATTATATACTCATGTATTCAATAATTGGTGAGAGTATTCATGGTGAGGTTAGGAACATAATATACCTTTTTAGGTGATGAGTTAGTTTCACTTGTTATTCACTATTCTTTAGCATGATTTATTTACTATTTTATGAGAGAATATAGGGAGTATCTTACTAAGTATTCTGTTATAACCCTTTGTATATATAATTTTTTTTCAGGTCACTTGGATTAGTTTGAAGATCATGATGGTTATTTATAGCATGGAGTTTGAAGAGCTGTTCGGGCTTCATAGTCGCTTCCATTTTACTTTATTTTGGTACTTTTAGTATTTCATTTTAGTTTTATTAGTTCTTCCATGACATTACAAATGTGTACTTGGGATTTATTTTATATTATAATCTGAGCAGGAGTTGGTTGGTGTCTGTCTTATCTCTCTCTTTCATATGTGTTCTCTTAGAGGGTAATGCCTCCCATTTGTGTGTTTACTATACCCTCGACACTAGTCGCCAACTTGGGGCCTATTAGAGGCAGAGATCAAGGGTAATTATATCTCTTCTCTTATTTATTGCCCTGGAGGGGTACAATTTATGGGGAGAGGGTCATGAAATTCAAAATATAAGGCATTATCTCAACATGTAAAACCATAAGATCAATGATAAAAGAAGTAATAAATGAGTGGGATGCACCCATATCAAACAAATATTAAATAAGGGTAGAATTAAAAAAGAATCATACCTCTCATCATTGAAAGATTATATTGATCATCTATGATCATTTTATTATCTCCATACAACTTATTAATCATCAAACTTTTCTCTTTATTACCTTGCTTGGATTTCATAGGTTGAGGGTCATGGTTCTAACACCCCGAGATTTTATGAGATATATTATTTTTTCCATATCTTTTGTTGTGCACTACACCAAGATTACCTTGCGCTATATAAAACACTGTATTAGCTTACAGTATGCACAATAATATTCTTGGATTGTGTTACACACAATTTCAAGTTCATTTTATAGTAGTTATTCTACACAACATTGAGTGTATATATATATATGTATATATATATTCAATATATAAATGAAATATGTTTGGATTCTATTATAAGAAACAACAAAGGAGTCTTTCACTACACGCAACCCTAACTTGGCTTGCATTGCACGCAATCGCGACCTTCCTCGATAGCGTGTGTTGTACGCAATACCGGGTTTCACTAAACAATGATATATTGTTATAATATTATTATGGACTAGCCGTTATGAATAGTATTAACTACATTTTTAATTTTATAACATTATTATTCATCTTACACATTTTCTAGAACATGGTATGAGAAAAAAATAAATTTTTTGGGTAAAATAATTATTTTTCAAAAAAATGCAGTTTTGTCGCCTTTTGATGGTGTACCCACTTTAAATCTAGCTTTTGACATGTTTATAAGTTCAATTGTACAAAATAAAATTCTTCTTTTGAATCAAGATATAAAAATTTACTTTGGATAAAATTTTCATTTTTTTATGATAACTTTCATATTTTAATGAATAGTAAAAACACACTATATTTTAATTTAAAACAACTTTTTTTTCATCGCAATAATTTATATGGTTATATTATCTTTTTAATTGGTTTTAGAGTGTAATTAAAATATATTTTTACCATTTAAACTAATGTTGGTCATTGGAATTAATTTCACTTTGAAATTGGACATAAACAAGTGTTGATCTTTTGATAGTTATTGTTTCTTAAAAACACGCTATTTGTTTTGATAACTGTAATTAATTTTAAAATTAATTAATGAAACTTATATGTTTTTAATTTAAAAAAATATACATCATTTTTTAATTCGGAATATCAAATATATATTAGGCTTAATTTTCGGTATTTTTCTGAAAAACATCAATTTTTGATGAATAGTGAAACCACTTAATGGTAGTTAAAAAAACTAACTCTTTCATTTAAATGAAATTTTACCACTTATGTGAATTGAATTTCAAAAATATGACATACATGGTTGTTATCAAGAAGTAAAATTTGGTTCAATAAGATGAAAATAATTTTTGGTGAATAGTAGATTTTGACTTTTATTTACCGCGGTTAAAGGTATATAGGGTAATTCAAGGTTAAAAGAATATTATAATAATTCAAAATTACCTTAACACTTGTCCTAAACTTATTGGATGAGTTGTCTCCGACCATGGGCATCCTTGGGTCTATTTTGGGACCCCATGGAGCCACTTGGTAGTGATAATGACAATTTGGATTAATTAATTTAATGTAAAGAAAAAATTGACATTAACAAAAATATTTTAGTAATTAATTTTTATAAGGAGTTATATAAATTATATTTTCAACTATAAATATTCATTGGAATAATAAATAGAGTTCCTACATGATGGTAATTTTTTTTATAATTTATAGACATCAAATAAATTAAATTATTTATGACCCAATAATGATGCAATATTTACCTCATTAATAAATGATTTAAATAAATAAGATTATAATGATTAAAATATTATCCAAAACCTGTCCAATTCTGATTGGATGATTTTTTTCGACCATGAGTCATCTCATCTTCATCTTTAATTATTTTTGGACTTTTTGAAACCGAAGATAAGTTTATAATAAAATAATATTTTCACACTTTCCAAAAGAGCCCCTCCTCCCCCTTATAAAAGGAGACCATTTCTATCCAATTCCTCACACCTCTCAGGCCATTTGGATCATCCAAACTCTGACCAATTATTCTCCCTATAACCCTATCCTCCCTCTATAAGCCTTACCTTAGGCAGAAGACACTTCAAGAAGTCCTTTTGGTTCAAACCAAAGGAAGTTACCCAAATTAAAGGTAACTGTTTCTCTTAAATTGTTTTCTTTTATTATACTTATACAACCCCTAATATCTTTTTAATACTTTATTTTGTAAAAACACAAGTATCCTCAATATAATAGGATGTTTTTATGAGAAGGATTATAACTACACTTACACACACCTCCATCTAATGGATGAAGAACAAAATGTTTCTGTGGATGGAAAACTAATGCCTCACGAAACGATGATTGTTCGATTTTCTCCTACAGCCTCTCATAGTGTCCATTATGATGGAACTATATTTATATATGATATATATTATGTTTATTATTTTCTTATGCTTCTTTAATTCCCAATTATATCAACCCTTTATGGTTTCCATAGTGGGTAAATACGATAATCTCATTTGAGGAAGTACGGACTACCACCCCCTCAAAGTGATGTGATTCGTTAATGCCTTATGTGAGATGTATAAAGGATGGAGTTAATGATATTATATATGATAATATATTGTAATTATAATATAACCATATATAATTATGTTTTAATTCTACTAAAATAAGAAATAGAAATGAAAGTAGCGTTCATGCGTACGTACGGCTTACCGTCTCCATGAACGGTGCATTTCATTTCTTACCTCCATATGTTATGTACTATTATAAATACATGTATATGCTGGATATATATTATATATATGATATATTAATCATGAATATTATTCTGGATATAATGAACCTTTGACCACATGAACAACATGTAATTATAAGAAGTCAATTTTCGACTCAAGTACCAAATATCAACAAAACAAACATTATTAACTTAAATGGTTACATAATGTTTATAAAATGGTAATAAGTGATATAAAAGGAATAATAAACATGAAAATGTTTCTTAAGAAATTATAAATTAACTTTGTTTTATTATTCAGGATATTAAAGAACAATTGAGTCAATTCGAACACGAGGTAAGGGAACTTCTTAACCCAATTTACGTTCTTTGGGTTGATCTTCTCTCTCTTTTTTATGTCGTTATTTGATTATGTGAGAAATGAATTTTTATATCTTATCATGTATTTATAATTTCTTTATGTGAACTTATAGTGAATACACATAAGTGATCTATTTTATTTACAAAAAGATCTTTGTAAGGGACTGTGTCCACTAAGATGGTCTTGGAAGCAATGCCTTGGCTACTATGGAAATCATATCATGTGCTTAATGTATTTCCACAATTACAAGTTTTATTCCCATGATATTTTATCATGATTTATGTTCCTTTATGATATATTCCTTACATACTACCAAGATTTATTTTACAACTCATGATTTTGATGTTTAAACTTTACGTTCATGTTTTAAAGTTCAAATGTATATGGTTTGTTTTATTTTCTCCATGCTTATGCTTACTATGCAATTGAGATCACCCTTTATATGTTTTCTTTTACCTAGGATATAAAGAAAGGTTTTAGGTAAAAAAAGGGGATGATATTTATGGGAGATGTTGAAGATCTTTAATGAAGATTAGAAGATTATGTTCCAAGTTTCCAAAGACACTAAACTATTACAATCCTTGAGTGTTGGTTTTTGTTATGTATTATGTATTCAGAAAAATTAATGTAATGTCCATGTACGTCAAAATTTGGGTCTCAACAATGGTGTTCCTAGAATCACCATGGATTTATCAGTTTTTATGATAATAGATACTTCATAGAACTCATTCCATTAAAGAATATTATTTTTGAGAAGCTTGAGATGTGTATCTAGAACCCAAACATGGTACACATAAATAGTCCACCCAATTTGTCCTATCCCATGATTTGTATCCACATTGGGTACATGCATGACTGAACTATCTTGATATTCCCTTCATATTATCATCTGAAAAACAACTCCCATATAATCAATGAAGGAAATGAAAGGACATGTGGATGGAATAGAAAAATGAAATCTCACAAAGACACTAATAAAGTGACTGCAATACATTATGCATAAGTGAATTCCGTTAACACTACCCCTGCAGACCCTGTGGAACATGATGAAAATTCAAAGAGGAGTCAGATGAGGAATTATCTTCTCACAATATGGTCCAGAGAGAAACTATTGATGGAGGTTTTCATATTGAAAACCATGGTATTTACCTTAATTTCAGTATTCCATCAAACAATCCTTCATTTCCACCATAAAGAGAATCCAAAAAGTAAAAAGGTAATGGTAAGATTGCGCCTCACCTACATATTGGAGAGGTTGATCCACTTATACTTGAGGACATATTTTCTCAGCAAGAGGAATAGATGAAATAATTAGTAAGAATCAATAAAAAAATAAATCAAGGATGAATTTATATTGGATATTCTCTACAAATAGAGCCTAAAATCACACTCCCAATTAGGGAACCTTAAAAAAATGGGGTTGACTATAACAACCAAAAGGGACACAAAACATTGAATTAATGTGGGACACCAAAAATAGATATACTTGGACCCCACAATAGCATATCAAAAGTTACCTCCATTGGTTATAAAACCATAATAGGTCCAAGAGAATCCTTACAGGCCTTCCCCTATAGGTTACTGATGATAGATACCATTAGTGGCGCCACATATTTCCCTACTGACTACTTCCCCTATTTAAGCACCTTCTTAACAAGACATTATTTAGGGGCTCATGAATACTATTGAGTCACTAATTTATTTATTAGGATCCATGGATTAATGGTGTGAATTGGTAAAACTAGAGATGAATCCCTACCCTAAATGGGTTGATCTGACTCTTCCACCGCCAAACTTCATAAATACTACATTTCCAATTTTCAATGGCTCAGGGGACTTGGAAAATAACTTGATAGATTTCATGTCCCGATGTAATCCCATGACGGGGAACCTAAAAAATAAGTGTTAGTAAAAACAACATGGTTCATACAATATTTTTAGGGAAAACCCTTTTTATAGTACACTAGATTACCATCCCAGCCAATTACAGGGTGGAAAGATCTATGTTGGAAGTTTCTCATCCAATTCAGCTCAAAATTACAGGAGACAGTATTCCTCTTCCTCTCAAAATGAAAACTGTAATAGAATGAGAGGGTCTTTGATTACATTTATTAGTATAAAGGGTTGAAAAAATCCTTAAACCTATGACTTCCTCTAGAAGAATTATTACCCATCTGTATATCGAATCATGTTGATGATTTCTGCACACCACAAATCCCTGTGAAGTACATTTGAGTGTTTTGGGACATTTCCATGATTTATAAAAGATCAAAATACTCCATATCTTAGACCAAGGATAAGTGATGAGTAATTCCATAAAATTAGGTAAAGATAATGAGGAAAAAAGTGGCTAAAAATATTGTACTTAATTCATCCCCTATAGCCGGTCCAGCTTCAAAGCCTGCACCATATCATACAGTTCCACCTACTAAGCATTAGCAATGATTTCCACCTCATCAAGATGATTAATGTGAGAAGAGGAAAAAACCATTTTAGTATATGAATAATAAATTTTATTAGTTCGTAAATGACCAGGTATCTGGATACTTTATCATAGGATTGGAAAATAATTTGATTAGGTTTTCCAAACCAAGAATCCAAACCAAGTTAGTGGTGATGATTTCCTAAAATATTTCCCCTTCTATTGAGAATTAGGGTACAACATCTAAGAATTTTTTTCCATGAAATTATGTAGAAGATGGTAGACTTTAGTAAAGTGAATCTGGGTAGGCCACATAATCATGTAACATATGTTTCTACCACCATTTCATATGAGCAAAATGATTATCATGAAGTCAATATGAAGTGTTGAAAAAGATTAGTAACTAGATGTCTAGGAAAATGATCATCTAGACTCATGGTATTCTCTAGGAAATGTTGAGGTAGATGACTATATCCTTGAACACTTTCTTTGTGTCATATACAGCTTCATTGGTATCCAAACCTTATGAAAACTAGTCTTCCAACAAGGGAAATGGCCATAAGAGAAGGAATAAATCACATGAATATGAGACCATACCAAGGCTAATGTTTTATTAAAATTTAGTGAACTTCATTCATATTGTCTTATAAGAATAAGAACCCACCTTCCAAATGATACAATTAGAGTCTACCTGTGAGATGGAATTATCATCAGACGAGGAGTTGACATTTTCTTCAATTAATGCTATTCAATTAATGGATCCATTCTTAGATGATGAGTGAAAATATAAACCTAAATTCCCTATATTTGACTGGGGATATAGGGGAATATTCTTTTAGAGTTTAGGATAAATGGGTATACACAGTCATGCCTGGAGTTACTACTCTAACTGCTTCCATGCTCGAACCATATTTGCATCTGGAATTCACGGGAGAGCACTCTAATGAAGCCAACATAAGCATGAATGTCACCCCACGAATTTTACAATTTTTCCCAACATGATCATCATTTTAAGATCTACTAGAGGGGGAACCATCACCTAATAAGACTCAATATATAGGTAGGCCTAATCAACCTAATATACCAAGCGATGAAGCACCTACAATAGCTGCTCCAAAGGATGATCCTTCCACACCTAGTAATTTAGTTCATAAAGCATATCTAAAAGAGAATACTCATGTCAGAATATGTAGACCGTTAAAAGAGAATTATGAAATCCTAAATTAGTTATCCCTAGGGCTGGACATGTTGTTAATCCTTGATGCCTTGATTCTATCAAAAGGTCATCAAAAAGCACTTGTGGAGGCCTTATTAAGCCCTCAAGAATTGGAAGTGTAAGTTACTACTATCGATGTATATCATGTAGAAAATGATCCTATGAAATGAAACATGATAATGTATTACACAAACTAGGATGATAATTCCATCATGTAGGGACATGTAAGACATTTGTATGTGTCTAATAAGATAAATGATCTTAATATCCGATGATCATTCATTGGCATGGTTTAGGATTCAACCTCATTATAATTTTAAGACTTAATAAAATTGGTTTCAATGAATCTCCCTTTTTCCCCTCCACTATAATTTTATAGGCATGAAAAGAATGAGAAAAATACTCCTGGTGAAATCAAACTCAAGACTCATTTGGTGATCTCATGTCTGACTTAGAATTCAATATTTTTTTTTCAATATACGACCTTAAATGTTTTCTAGGAAGGATTTGGTTACATCATCATGAGGATATTCCCTCACCATACAACCAATTCCCAAAAAATATTACATCAATGGAATTTTTTTTTAAAATTTAATGGTTAAAAATCCCCATATAAATCCAATTAATCAGAGAACATCAATGTGGGATTCAACTAGAGGGAAGAGAAATAATTAATGATTGATGATGTCACTCAAATCAATGCACCGAATGGTCTAGAGGTGATTATGGATTATACTTTAAAAAGATCAGTGCAGATTATGTGATAACCATAAATCAAATCAATGAGGTGGGTCCAAATTTGAGCACATTCAGCAACTTCTGTGATGTCAGTCCTGACAACTAAACCAGAAAATTATGGAGAAGTTTTTGTCTCTACGAGAAGTAATAAAAGACCAGATTACAATGTATTTATTCCATACAATAAACAAAAAAAAAAAAATATCCCATCAGCTGAAACAGAATAAGAAATCATACCACTAAGGTAAAATGAAAATTCTTATTATACATCCCTCATTTCCACTTTAGAGCTTCAAAGGGGAATGGTTTCATCAGTCGAGTCAGAAGTACCTGTTTCAACTTTCGAATGTCAAAATGATGCCTCGTACTCTAACTCCAAGAAATACGATTCATCACATACTTACTAGGAAGAGGTATAAGAGGTTATTCATAAGGAAAATGAAGAGGAGACCTTAAGGATTCCCCACTAGTATATAAAGAGGGTATCGATACCACAATTGATGAACTCAGAGAAATAAATTTTGGTACCAATGAAGATCCACAACCTAATTTGATCATTGTGGACATAAATTTCCAAGAAAAAGAGGTATATAGCCTCTTCAAGAAGAAATACCTAGACATGTTCAACTGGAATTACAAATATATGCTAGGCCTCAATCTCGAGGTGGCTACCCATCACTCAGGATTATCAGAAGACCACCAAGGATACAAACAGGTGGCCATAAGGATACACCCAACTCACAAATCCAAAATTAAGGCTGAATTTTACATGCTCATCAAGGATTAATAAATTTGGGAAGTTAAATATCCAATGTTTTTAGCCTACATACCAGTAATAAAAAATAATTTTATAATTAGGGATTTCATTAACTTTAGAGTTCTCAATGCACAATCCAAAAGATGAATTTATAGTTCAAATTACAAAGCTACTAATTGATGTATCAGTTGGTTATCAATACCCCTCCTTCATGGATGGTTATTCAGGGTACAAATTTTTTTTATAGACCTAGAAGATACATAATCCACTACCTTTAGGGACCCTAGGGAGTGTTATTCTATTGGGTAATGCCCTTTGGTTTGAATAATGTCAGCGATGCGTACCAATGTGCCATGAATCACATATTCAACCCCTTTCTAGGGAAGTTTACCAAATGCTATGTTGAAGATATTATGGTTATGTCATGGTTGTTGCATAAGAATCTGGTTGATCTTGAGACTATATTCCAAAAGATATGATAACATAGCTTGAATATGAACCCCTTAAAATATGCTTTAGAGGTAACCTCAGGAAATATTCTTGGATTGATATTATGCCTTTACTACATCAATTTCGACACTAAGAGAACAAAATATATCCTTTGAATTTCACCTACTCTAAACCTTAATGAGTTAAATGGAATTCATGGAAACTTGGACTATATCTAGTTCTTCACATCTATCATTACAGGAAAATGTTTTCCCTTCAACATATAGATGAATAATGGGTCACATATTAGTGGCCCCGTGACTATCAGGAAGCATTTGAAAAATATAAGAAATATCTCTTGATCCAACCATTATTAATGAAACCTTTTTTTAGAAAAGGCACTCATCCTATATGTAACATCCCTATAGTTATCACTGGGTTCTATCATAGCAGAAAAGAGAAACTATAGGAATGATAAAAACATTTATTATCCTAGTCTAACCATGATTGATATTGAGACTCATTATTCAGATATTGAGATAAGATGTCCAGTGTTAATATTCATAGTTAAGAAACCGAGGTACTACCTGTATCAACATGAGGTCCATTTGGTGTCTCATACTAACACGATTAAATATAACCTCATCCATACTATTTTTATTAGACATTTGGCATGGTGTGTGGTTATCCTACAACTGTTTTATATACATTTCATGCCTCACAAATCCATGAAAGGTTAGAATTTGGTAGATTTTCTCAAAGAACACCCATACGTAGAAACAATGTTATTAAAAAAATAAATTTCTAGATTAAGAGAAATTTTATATTCAAGACATTCCCCAAACATGTGAAATTTATTTTTGTGGTATATCCAGAATCCCAATGGGGAAGATAATAGAAAACCCAATGCTAAAAAATGTTGGGTTGAGAGTTGTAATCATATCTATAACAATGACAATTTTTACTTACTCCTTCATGTTGTTATAAGGATGTAATCACAATGAGATGGAATATCAGGCCCCCATTTCTATCCAAGAACCGGAACAATAAATTTTACTCGTCCAAATAGAGGTGAAAAGCTATTTAGAGTTGGTAACCAAACAAATCAATGGGTTTTATGCTATAAAAAAGAAGAGATAAACTCCTAACATGACTATGTATGAGGGTCAATGACATAATTCCTTTAAGGTCCAACATTGA